>JH431667.1:0-15104 GCA_000239455.1 Strigamia maritima | reverse complement strand
CCTGGTTGAGTTTGGCTTCGTTCTGCGGAGGCGTCGACCACACACCCTTCGCTTTCGACAATGCCACATTCTCGTGATTGTTGCTCTTGATGAGGAAAAAACGGGAATTACGAAACAAATATCTCAATTTCGCCATATGATGATCTGATAATTTAAAAAAAATCAAAAAATTAAAAAAATTAAAAAATTAATCAAATCAGTCAATTAAATATTCATACATTCGGCACTACGAGAATCTCTTTCGTAAACGATCGGCGAAATATTTCGAGGTCTCATTTTTCTCTTATTTTCACGACTACAATTACTTCGATCATCTAAAAAAATGAAAAAATCAAAAAAATCAAAAAAAATCAAAAAAAATACAAAAAAAAAAAATACAAAAAAAATACAAAAAAATACAAAAAAAATACAAAAAAATACAAAAAAATACAAAAAAATCAAAAAAAATCAAAAAAATCAAAGAAAATCTTGATTTTTGATTTTTTCTAAAAAAATCATGATTTTTGCCAACCCTGGTAGTTTTAAATTATTATTGAATTTTAATGGATAAAGTGAAAGTGAAACTTGATGTTTATTGATTTTACGGTTTTAAAAGGATTTTTTTAAGTGTATCAAGTATAATTACCTATTTTATCTAGATAATTGACAGAGATTGACAACTGTATTAGCCCATTGGCTTTATCGTTTATTATTTCTAATTTCTCGTTTCATTTCGTCGCTGACAGTTTGAATTTTTTTTCTCTCCCGTGCAATTACACGAGTGATGGCTAAAGCTTAGAGTATTTTTCAATCTATTTTCATTGAACAGACCAAGATCAATTTTCACTTACTAGCTGCATTTGCGCATATCTTGAACTTGAAAACTGCATCCATGACAACATGCGATTAATAAGGTATTTATTTCAAATAAATGCAGTTTTCAAGTTCAAGTCACACGTTAGTAGCTAGGTCAAAATTGATTTGTCTGTTGAATGAAATAATGTTCGAGATGAAAGCGCGAAATCAATAAACATCAAATTTCACTTTCACTTTTCCGTTTTAATTCAATAATGAATGATTATTTATTTATTTATAATTTTATTTTTATTTTTTAAAAACTGCAAAGTACATTCAATTATTGAACACAATTCTATACGCAAAATAAAAGACAAAAAATGTGCGCAACAATAGAAAAACCCAAATGTAAATAGTTTTTTAAAAATATTTTACGAGCATTTTCATTCGTTAACAATGGCACGCACATTTTTGGACTACAAAACAGTAGGTGCATTCAGGAACTAAAACATTTCCATGTTTTAGTCGTTTCCCTCATTTCGTTTCCTGAAATGTGTCGTCATTTCCGGAAACGTTTAAGTTTAAGCCAAGAAACGCGCATGCACGCGCGTTTTAGGAAACGCTACAATTCCAGCGTTTCACGAGACACGAGTTGTGACTTACAATTGCGCACTCGTCTGCGCAGCATCTACTCTACTGTTGTAGAGTTAGATCGGCGCCATTTGTTTTAGACGTCACATGACTGCTTCGAGTCATGTGATAGAAGCTAAAACGAAGCTAAAACTTGCCTAAAACTTAGCTAAAACGTGCCTCAGATTTTCACACTCAGAATTATACAGAAAACATACACAAAACACACACAAAACTAACCACTCTCAAAACTCGTTTTTGACGAGTTTTAGTTCCTGAATTCACCTAATGATTTTTCGACTCGGCTCAACTAGAGGATTAAAATAAGATGCCACAATATATACTTTTGATACAATATAGGTTTATTAACCAATGGGAGTTTCGCGCACGAAATGATAAATAGAGTATAGGTGCGTTCAATTTGATTTAGAGAAATTAACCTAGTTGACTTAAACTCATTACTTGTGACGTTTTGGACGTCATAGTTGTGGCAAATGACTCGCTTAAGGTAATTAATCTCACTTAAGTTGCGTTCAATATAGCCTGAATAAAATTCTTAAGTGTGTAGTTGACTTAAAGTGGCAGGATATGATGTATTTGACGTCATATTCATCTGAAACCTCCTACTTTAGACATCTTTACTTAAGTTACCCAATTCGTATCTTAAGTAAGATCATATTGATCATATTTTTGCTTTGTTAAATTTAATGATGGACAAAAAAATTTCATAATTCAGCGAAAACTCCTTAAATCAGGAAAAATTCTAAAGTCTGTTTTTAATAATTATGAATTAAATCTGTCGTGGTCGAACATATGACTACTGTATCGTGTTAATAAAAAAATTATTTTCCATTACAATGTGTTTAAAATTTAATATTTAATAATAATAATCGGGACTCCAGTTTCAATAATGTTTTGTGTTTGCCACCAAGGACGACGACTGACCTTGTTATCACAACAACAATTTCTGCGTCATTTATTGGGTCAATCGCAGACTAACCGGTGAGAAGTGTTATGCGCATTTCTGCTCGTTATTACAGCTCGTAACTAATCGGAGTAGACAATAACTATATTGGAAAAACCCACTCCATTGTTTAAAACCTGGAAATCTCTTCAGGATAAGCTTCTTTTCGACTCTTCCAGACAAATTTAGTCATTTGGTGAGTTTGTGTTTACTGTTAACTGAAAAAGTGAAAGTGAAACTTGCAGGTTATTGATTTCATTATGAGGTTTAAACAGGATTGGGCGAAAAAGCGCTGCCACGCTATCGCTACTGTAGCAGCGCTGAAATTTCGCTACTTTCTATCGCTAAGTCGGAAAGTAGCGCCAATTGTATTTATGCCCTAAATAGCGAAAAAGTAGTGCAAGTCGAACTACTTTTTCGCTATTTCCTTACCTAGGCAAAACGTCATTCAAATGGCATTTATGTATGATATACTGTCGCCAGAATAAATGGAACGTTCCATTACTCTGACGTTGCAAATAGCGGAAAAGTAGTGCATCACATTCGCTACATTTGCTTCATTTTCAGCAAGTCGCTACAAATTTTTCAAAGTAGTGGTAGCGGTTCACTATTTGATAAATCTGTAGCACAACACTAGCGGTGCTTCAGTAGCCGCCCAATCCTGGGTTTAAACACTTAAAGTTACTCACCCTCCCATTACTAAAAACAAATTTTTGTAAGCAAATAAATAAATATAAATTAATCACCATAATTGTAAATCAAAGATGATGAGAGAGTAAGGTCCAGGTACAAATTTTATTACTGTTCATATATGGTTGTAAGTCACATAAAACTTAATTTCAGTTTTGGTTTCGATTTCTAGATTGCAAGATTGAAATTATTTCTAAAACTCCAGCTCAATGGCGAGCAACAATTCGATCGGCTCGAAGTTCGCTACGCTTAATATGAATGTGGACTCTTTCTATTCGACTGTCAAACGTGGTGATATTATTCGATTTCCATGTATGTTCCCCCAGAATTTCGGCAAATGGTTAGTGCCGATGTACCATTATGGAGTGTTCATAGATGATCCGGGATCAGTTTCGAGATCGCAGATGGGGATTGTACACCTAGCGGTAACTCCAAATTGTGCGGAGGAAAGTTTCTTGCTCGCTGCGAGTGCATTGGCAAGACGAGGGGAAAGTGTATTGGACATTTTGACGTCAGTTTCTCACTACGAGGTGAATCCATTTGCAATTAATTCAGTTGAAGAGATTTTTATCTCGGTGACTGCCGATCGTGGTATCAAAATGGATAACGATATGAAAAAATTCTGGGATAGATATGGTCATGGTGATTTCAATTGTAAATTCGAATTCAAGAATGCTCAAAGTGGTAAACCTAAGAGATCGTGTCAAGAATGGATAACTTACTTTTCATGAAAAATAAAATATTCCGGAAAAGTGAAAGTGAAACTTGATGTTTATTGATTTCGCGGTTTCACCTCAAACACTACTTCACTCAACAGACAAATCAATTTTGACCTACTATAACTCTATTTACTTCTACTCATAAATTGAACTTGAAACTGTAACCATAACAACATATACAAAGTTTTTTTATTGTTGCAGAAGAAAATGGCAAAACCATTTGCCAATGAATCGATACATAATCTTCAATATCAATATTTCATGTTTACCATACTGCACAAGCAAGGCAAGGCTGAATCAACGCTGCCAGTATTTCTTTTAAACTTTGGTCGCAAATTTTCTTCCTCGTTGAATCAGATCCAATATGACAGGCCACTGCTACCGTATGAGTAATTAGGTAATGCTGAAAATTGTCAATAGATGGCAATTGGTTCTCGGAGGTCATAAAGTTTATTGTTATGGAAAATAAAAATAAAAATAATTAATCAAATGTGAGCAAAAGTAAGAATATATACCTTCAGTCATGCCTATAATGGACTCGAATTTACTCACGTACAAAAAGCGGCGAGACACCAATGATGACAAATCCACAATGAGTTACCGACGTTACCGACCATGCATGAGTCTGCGCATGCGCTGTGGCCGTAAAAACTTTTAACTTTCGGGCTTTGAAAGTACGGTACGACTGTACGAGCTACGAGTACTTAGGAGACAATTATTCGCTTCACAAAACAGTTGGTGAGTTACTAAGTTGTAAGTTTATTTATTATTAGCCATTCGAATTCATTAATCAAGGGAAAGCAAAACTGATACAAGTGGTAACTGTGGATAGTCCAATTCACGAAATATTTACAGTATTAGTTTTGATCATGATGCCAACTAGTCACATCGTGTTCCTCTCAATTTAATTGATCAAATGTCACGTTTTCAATGAGGATTCAAAATATATCGTTCTGGCAGTTCTTTGATACGGTACTTAGTTTAGGGTCGGGAACAAGGAGTGTATATGAGAAATATGGCACGCCATTAAAAACAACCGCCCGTTCCTGTAAAATTTTTTTAAAAATTATTTTCTTTTAAGATTTTTACTCGATATTTATTAGATATACAGTTTCGTTGATCCTGCTGTACGAAACTCTGTAAAATACTTCCTGTATTGATTCGCCGAGAAAAAAAGTACGATTATGTGACCAAACTAAAGGGGGAAATGATTAAATATCAATTGACTTAAAAAAATGAAATATTTGACTAATAATTCTCGCTTTATGTGCTAAAAATAAGGATTTTTATACGTAAAAATAAACAAAAAATAAATATTTAATATATTTTGAAAATTATATTTTCAGGTTCGACTAATAAGATGGAATTGAAAACAATAACTAGAGATGCCATTGGTCGCAATGCGGTCATTGGAGACTTGTACGATGTCAGAACAGAAAACTTTTTGGACATTTCCATACTCAACGATTCGATACCGAACGACTCGATTCGCGAGATCAAAATTGCAGCTCCAGACGTTAAATACATCGAACAGGAAACCATCATGGAAAAGTTCAACAAACTCGCGATTGAGCCTGAATTACGAGCGAGCATTTTGGCCGACCTCGTCCCTTGTGACGGTTATGCGAAATATTTCAAACAGAACGTAAAAAGCAAAAACTACGTGCAAAAATCAATTTTGTACACAAATTCAAACTTGATAGAGGAACTCGTAGTACGTAAAGTACGTAAAAACAAAATAGAAGACTTGATATCACGAGATGCGATCGATTTGAATGTTGGCACCCATTTTGTTTGTGCACTAACTTGGGGAACCAAAGTAGTGGTCACATTGGAACGAGAAAATTCGTCCAACGAGGAGAATATCGGAGACAGTTTAAAAGCAGCACTGACTGAGTTGATTTTAAGCATCCAAGGAGTCGCACGAACCCTGCCGGATTCCCAAATGGCCATTGAAGTGTTTGCCGACTTCCTACCGTCGGATAATCCACCAGCAACACTGGCAGAGACCGATATTTACGTGAAGAAAACTCTCAAACTGATGCAACTTACGAACAAGAAAAAAGGAAGACAAATCACATACACTTTAATGCCACTTTGTGCATTAAATAATTACATGTCTACATCCATCCCGGAACAGAAAATAATTCTTATAGATGAGGAAACTAAAATAAATCGCTGTATTGATCGATTTGAAGATATTCGAGAAACTTTACGACAAGTTAACCACGTATTGAATCAGTTCGAAATTCATTCAACTTGCATTCCAGTTGAACAAGTGAGGGATGAATCGAATATGAAGTCCAAACTGATGAACCACGAATCTCTAATGAAGTCTCAGCTTAAGAAAATCGTACCAGCCGTTCGATCCCGTACCAAACCGACCACCTGTTTGGATGAAATGTTTGAAAATCTCAACTTTGATTTGTTGCTGGATGAAATTAATGCGTGGATGAATCAACAAAACATTTGGCTGCAGAAAACGAGATTTGTCGAGCAACTCAAACAAGAAGGAGTACAGTACGTCGGACTCGGTACATCTTTTGATGACATCAAACAAACCATGATTACATTCGATGAACAATATTATGTGTTGTTCTTCGGAGTAAAATTGCAAAAAGCAAATGACGTTTATTGGGAAAAAATCAAGAAATTCTTCCTCGATTCGATCAAAAATGTTTCACGCATTGCCGTCGATCTCGATGTTCGACCTGAACTTTCGTTACAGGAAGTAGATGCAACCAAAAGTCGAGTTTGTTTATTTGAGAATGGCGCTTATGTCAACTTCGACGTCTACGCAGCTTACTTAGCAGAAGCATCGAAGTGTCTAGCTAAAGGCTACAACTACATAAAGTGTGAAAAACCCAACATGAGAGTCGATCTGCAACTTCAATGTCCAGGATCGTTGCGAGGAAAGTGCAAAGATGCGAAATACGTGTGGCATTGTTGTAAATGCAATGACCAGTTGTCATTTGGATTCGACGGTCACTTTTACTGTCTTTGCGGTAAAGCAAAATGTGAAAACTTCATGTTTAAATGCTGTTCGAATGATCATGATTTTGGATTCGTCACTTTTCCATCGTGGGAAATTAGAAAACTCATTAAACAGATTCCTCCAATGGACGAATTGAATATTCTCGTTTTGGGAGTCACCGGTGTCGGCAAATCGACGTGGCTCAACGCTTTTGTCAATTACTTGACGTATCCATCGCTGCAGGAGGCCGCTCAGAGGGAACTACATTCAGTTACATCGTCCTGGTTTCAACTGACCGATGACGACAACAAAGTGCACGATGTTCAGTTTGGAAAAGATGATAACGAGGTGCACGGACAAGGCCAATCGTCCACGCAGAATGTGAGAGGACATCTTTTTCCTATTGGGAAAATGGGAACACATTGCTGCGACTGATTGACACTCCGGGTATCGGGGATGTTCGAGGAGTGGAAAAAGACAAGGAGAATTTTGCCAATATTTTAGCCTACTTGAGCACCTTGAAGGAAATCCACGGAATTTGCATTCTCCTGAAGCCGAACGAATCAAAACTTCACATTCTCTTCGAGTTTTGCATCAAGGAATTGCTGACGCATCTGCACCGAAGTGCATTGAAGAACATCGTCTTCTGTTTCACTCATTCGAGAATAACTTTCTACAAACCCGGAGACACCAGAGTTCCTCTTGCTGAGCTTTTGGAGCAAAACAAGATAATTTTACCACTTGATCCGAGCACCATGTACTGTATGGACAATGAGAGTTTCCGCTTTCTTTGCGCTGTTAATCAAGGAGTTCCGTTCAAAGACAGCGTTAAGAATGCTTTTAATGAAAGCTGGAATGTGACGGTTGAAGAAATACACAGACTGATCGACCACATCAAATCTTTGGAACCGCATGTTATTGATGACACGATTTCATTGAACGATGCGAGGAAGAACATCATCTGCTTGACCAAACCTATTGCAGACATCAGCGCGAACATTCAGCGAAATTTAACCGAAACTGAATGGAAACGACAACAGTTTTTGAATAGCAACCTCTGTGTCGAAGAGTTAGCTAAACAATTCTAAAGGTGCATTTTCATTTGCGAGAGAATTTCTCGCGCCACAAAAAAAATCGCGCCAACAATCGCGCCGCTCTAAAAATCAAGCTCTGACTTGAGCATTTTCATTAGAGCTCAAAGAGCCACTTCTGGCTTTCAAAAATTTTTGAAAAATCAGTTGACATTTCATAAAATATACATTAGTGTGAAATGTTTAGCATCAAATATTGCTGAATTTATTATTTTTTGGCTTTTCTGGATGTGGATGGCATTGATTAATCAAGATTAAAAATTCAAGTGGAGGAAAAAAAATCAGCGCCATTTGCAATTGTGGGTGGAGCCTGTTCAAATGTCAAAATTGTTGTCACATGGCGCGATTTTAGGCGCGATTTTGTGAGCAAAGCTAGACTTGACAGAAGCGCGCCAGAAGCAGAATCGCGTCAACAATCGCGCGCCCGATGTTACAGTGCTTAAATCCGAGCCATTTTCGTACCCACGAACTGTTTGTGGATCGTCAACATGTGTCAGATACCACCAGATGGCCAACACAAATTCATATTCTATCGAGTATAAGACTATTTGCCACGACCACTGCCTTTTGGAAGGTGTTTCGGTTGAAATTATTGGCGATAAATCACTAAAGCGATGTTGGGCTATGCGCAAAAGCAGAAGTTTTTATTGTAGGAGTTGTGGATGTTGCTGGGACCGACATCTGCACATAAGTTATGTACAGCGCACGACGGTCGAACGCATGACGGTGAAAAATGTCGAAAATCAAATGTCGGAGAAGAGAAATGAGAGTCAAAGAATTCAGGATTTTATTGTTGAGTTGGAAACGTTCAAAAGGGAACTGGAAGATGAGCAGCAGAAGATAATCGCAGCCAGTGTCAAGTTTGGTCGTTATTTGAGCAAAAATGCCATTGTACCGTTTAATGACGTGATTGGAAAGTACATTGATCACTTGATCGCAAGGGAGAAGGACAATGTGGCTGTTACTAAGAACGATGAGTTGTTGAAGAGACTTCAAGCGATGCAGGAGATGTATGTGGTGGAAGCGGAAGCGTTTAGGAAGGCAATGATGCAACCGGATGCGGAGGAATTGAGTGTTGTTGAATTTAAGAAGCTGTTGAGGACATTGAACACACTCAAGCACAATGGAAGGCAATTGGAGGAAGCGTGTGAACAGGCATCCAGGTGCGAAAAAAGGGAAAATGTTGAATGGGAATGTTTTCATTATCCTAAACAATGTCAAAGTTATGGAAACATTTTTGCCAGTCGTTTTAAGGAATTTGGTACAAGCTCAATTTCAAGATTGAAAAGAAGTCGTGGTAGACTTAGTCGATGTGACGATGAGATTGATGAGGAAGTTCAACATTTTGATGAAAATCTTGGCAACAGTTGTAGGAAAAAGGGGAAATTGGAAGATACATCGGATGGTGATGTAAATTCCAGTGTTTTTGGTCAAGGCGTGAATTGGTTGAAACAAAAGTTTAGGAAATAGTTTCAGGTTTGTTAAAGAGGTTTATTATATAATGTTTATTAGAAAATTAATTTTTTTTTCTATTGCTAATTTCAGTTTTAGGAGTCGGGATTTATTGGAATTCGTACAACTAAATGTTAGGTTGGTCGTAACTCGTTATTGATGACATTTTAAAATAAGAATTAGAAATTCTAACTTCAAATGTGGTTGTATACTAACTCAATTTATTTTAATTTTTAAATCGAATAAAAATTTTCTGCATTAAGATTTTTTTTTTTACTAATACAAACACCCAAGGCGCATACAAGACGCCAATGCCGCGCATAGAATATCGAGCGTAATAACGTTTAAAACGCGCAACTGCGCATGTGTAATAATAATATCCAAGTCATGATTTTTTTTTTTTTTAGTTTTTTGTTGAAAAGTAATGCGCAATTAAAAAAAATTAAAAAATCGAGTCAGCGCCTCTTCCCGGTTTGCACGGAGCTGGCACGATGCTTCGGCCGCATTCGAGCCACCGAATGCGGCCAAAAACAATTTTCAGGGAGGGATCTTGAACCTTACTGCTCTGCCCACCTTACCTTACCTACCCATAAAATAATTGGCTTGGCCCTTTCAAAAGTGGGTTTGTTTTGTGATTTAATTAAAAATCACGAGATGGGCCAAAAAATTTAAAAATGAGATGGTTGGATAAAGAAATAATTGAGCTATCTGACGGTATTTTATTTTTTTTAGCAGACATTGGATTGGCGCGCTATAAGCGCCGAAAGTGATTTTGGCCTATTTGGTCCATAATAATCGAGTGTTTTTGTCCAGGTTAGTCCTCGGTTTCAAACAACCTCGACACTAGCGCCATCCTCTCGTGAAATAGGTGTGTTTCTAGTGTGCGCATTTAGGCTCGTAGAGTTTACTTCTAGTTCACTCTTTGAAAAGATTTCAGTCCTTAGATGTGTGGTTAATATTTTACTCTTCACTGCTCCATTGTTTAGACACAAGCAAATACAGGTTAGTCTCTTTTAAATGAAATTAACACAAACCACTTGGTGACATCAATTTTCATTGGTATCAAATCACTATTGAATTTTACATTATAAAGTGAAAGTAAAACTTCAAAATTCACGGTTTCATCTCGAACACTTTATTAGATTAGATTTTTTTTATTTTTTTTAATTCTTTTTTATTTTGAAATTTTTAATTCTTTAAAACTAATTTATTCGCTTTAAAGAAAAATAAGGATATATTTATTTCACAATCTAATTTTATTGAACATACCAAAATCAATTTTGACCTACTAGGCTTAGCTGTATTAGCTTCTATATACGCACGCATAACTTGAACTTGAAAATTGCAACCATGACAACATTCGATTTTTGAAAAATTGTAACTTGCAATTGCCATATAAAAACACTCATATGACAAATTGAACGCTAAAAAGTAAAAACTTATTACTAATATTTTCTAATTGTTTATTTCCAGTGGTTTTACATCTTTCATCTACACTGAAAAATGGCATCTTTCAACCCACATGTTGGAAAAAGTGAAGAAATCTTTTGCTTCAAGTAATGGACACGAACCGTGTAAAAACCAGTCAACAGAGTGCAACTTCAACTGCAATGTCCCCGGTCATTGGTGGAAAATTGTGAACCCACAGATCATATTTGGTATTGTACGAAATGCAACGAGTCGATTGCAGTTAATTCAAAAGACGATCATTTCTATTGCGCTTGTGGCAGAGCCGATAGACGAAGCTTCGCATTCAAATGCTCCTCCGAACAACACGGTTCCAAATTCATTTCTTTTCCAGAAGGGGAAATGAATCAACATCTTAAACCGATCCGTGAATTAAACATCCTCGTGATTGGCGCATTTGAAGATGAGACACCCACTTGGCTCAACGCTTTCGTCAATTACAACGCATTTTCATCCCTGGAAGAGGCTGCTAAAGGAACGTTGTTTACACCAATGCCTTTATCGTTTAACATAATCGATAAAAATGATATTGTACAAGATGTCAAATTCGAAACTACAAATGCTAATTTTAAAAAAGAAAAATATCAGCGGTAATGTTTTCTCCAAAGGAAACACATTGATTAGATTGATCGACATTCCTGGAATTAGAAGCGCGACTCACGTAAGAAAATAATAGAAAAAAGAATATCAGAAACTTTGTCATATCTGAGTAGTTTAAAGGAATTGCACGGTATTTGCATTTTACTCAAGCCAGATGCCCCGAAATTTGATTCCCATTTTGAATTATGCTTGAAAGAACTTTTGGGTCATTTTTATTGGAACATAACGAGAAATATTGTTTTTTGTTTTACACATCCTAGTGGAGGACTCCACCAATCGGCTGCAATGAGAGTTTCTCTCGCTAAACTTCAGAAGGAAAACAAATTGGACATTGTACTTGATAAGAGTACAATGTACACCATTGATAATGGCGTTTTCCGATTTGTATGCGCTTTAAACAAGGGAATTAAGTTTGATAAAAGCAATGAAAAAGAGTTTTCTGAAAACTGGATTTCATCGGTTAAAGAAACCGAGCGACTCATTTCGTATTTTCAAACCATAAAGCCACATAAGATTGAGGATACAATGTCTTGGGTTGCCGCTAAGAAGACAAATTATTAGTTTGCCTAAATCCATTGTTGATGTACTTGATTGCACAGATGGACAAATCTTGGCACTTAAAAGTAAACTATCAGAACCAAAATTCAATTTTCATTTTAATAAACCTGAGCATTTAGGTCATTATCAAATGAGATGTGCAAATAGCTTATGTGATTCTATTTGTCATGCAAATTGCTATTTGGAAGACATTCCACTTGGAATGGTGGGTAACAGTGGACTAAGAGATTGCTGGGCAATGGGTAACGGTGAAAGTTTAGATTGTAGAGTATGTGGGTGTTTGTGGAATAAACATCAACTCATTGATTGCACGGAGAAACGGGAAAGTGTTGAAATAGTTGACATTGGTGGCATGCAAAATATAATTAATGAAGTGGAGGAAGAACAGCAGTTAATCATTGAATCTAGTTTGAAAATCGGTCGTTATCTGAGTAAACTTGCATTTATGTCGTACAATAATATTATTATTGATTATATTGATAATAAATGCATTTCGAGTTTCAATTCGAGTTACAATTCAAGTGGATTTCATAGATTAGCAAAATTCAATGGCGAGTATTTTAAGGAGTATAAACTGTTTCAAAAAGCAATGGAAAAACCAAATGCTAAGGAATTGGACCGCGTCGAGTTCGAGAAACTGTTAAACGAGTTGTGCGCGCTCAAACACTATGGAGGATCGTTGAAAGTTTTTATCGCGCCAATTTTGAATTCCAAAGAGGAAGAACCCGAAGTTTGTGAATTCGAATTTTATCACGATTTTTGACTAAATGAAGTAAATCCGAATTACATGCTCTTATAATCTTATTGACAAATTCAGGACTAATAATAATTTTTATTATCACTGCATTGTCTTACTCTTCATATCGTAAATTAGTGTTTTGTGATGATTTCATTTATTTTGTTACAATTATAAGCGAAACCATTGCTCTGTGCTTCTTATTTGCTGTCAGCGTCATGTTCCTGGTTCATTATTTTCTAAGTGGTTGTGGGACATAAAAATTTTTTTATGACATTTTTCTAACTGTTTTTATCAAATCTATATGATGTAGTTTGAATATTGAAAGGGTTTACGACATCAAATTTTTTTATAATAATTTTTTTTAAACGTGTTCTGGTAAAATTTAAAAAATAAATAAAATTCATTTAGGCTATTTTAAGTTAAAAATTATTCTACTATAAAATGTCTGATGTCGTAAATCCTTTAAATAGATTTGATTGTTTGTATAAAACACTCATTTTCTTGCTACCTATCCCCTGTGTGCCTTGAGTAATTTTTATTTTTATTTTTCCAATTCTATGTATTAAGCATTACTGTAATATAGGGTTTACAACAACACAGTTTTTATTGGTCCATTGGATTAAGCATCGTTTATAACCCTTAGATAATTTTTCCGAGTCCTTTTGAAAAATATTTTCCGGTTTAAACCCAATGCTGAAGTTGTGAAAACGAGCAGACGACAATATGAAAAAGTGAGAAAGAAAAGCGAGACCAAATCGAGAATTTGCACAATTGTTGATGTATACCCCATTCATTTAACATGGGGAATACTAGCTGTGATGTCAGAAACAGCGCCCTGTCAGCAGTGTCTCACCAAGCTCAAATGAGTTATTCGAGATACAAAATGTTTTTTTAAAGTGTTCCGATAACTTTAAAAAATAAATAAAAAATCATTTCAGCCATTTTAAGAAATGGCAAACTTTATTCAGTCATAATATTTTTGATGTCGTAAACCCTTTAGCAATTTTTAAAATATGATCAGAACTGATGTTTTATCCAAATCTAACAAATCAATACGCATAAATTACGATTGTAATCATTCAAATTCAATTATATATTTATAAAAAAGCAAATAATGTCAAGAATACGTTATGTGACCTTGATATAATGAGATATCATTGAGATGTTTTCATGCAACCAACATTTTCTGTAAAACCAGAAAGAATTCTGATATGACTCATTGAAGTGGAGTTACTGTGGTAAACGCATGCGCAGTCAGCTGAATTAGAAGTGTTTGAATGGTATAAAAGTTTCGTCATCTCGCGTTCAATGTGACTCTACTCTATAAGGTACTGTTTTTGAAGATGAATTAATTCGTTATTAATCGGGAAATCGCATCTAATGAATTCAGTGGTTGAAGAGTTTCGTGTTTTACATTTTACAAGTTGTGTACGGTACGTACTATCTGAGCTTTCACTGTAAAGTTGACGCAGATCAGGTGCAGGCGTGTTCTCTTATTGATTCATTTTCTTTCAGCTTATATTACAAATTACAGAAACTTGACGGCATATAAAAGGGGGAAAAAAGGAATCAAAAAGACGGGTAATCATTTTTTATGTGAAAATTTCGCTTCAATTTCACAAAAACAATAGTATTTTAAAATTGTGCATTTTCGTGTTACATTGCACATTTTTTACTACTAATCTTTTATATTCGTTTTATTACGTAACTAAAGTGATAAATTTTCCGCTATACATTTTATTAAAGATATTAACTTTTCATGAGACTCATTATGTGAAATTTTATTCCCGTGGTAAAGACTTAACGCATGCGCAGTCAGCTCCGTGCTAGGGATTTTCCCTTGCAAATGTTTTAATTTCAGTCGTCTTCCAACGCTTAAACATTCTCATTTCGTACTTGAATCTATTTGCGGTTTTTCTAATCGGGTAATCGCATCCAGTGAATACAGTGGTTGTATTGTTTAGTGTTTTACATTTTACGAGTGCTGAACTATTCTGAGTTTTCACTGTGGAAAGGTGACAGGCCAGGTGCAGATACGAGAAAAATTGCCAGTAAATACGTAGACAATTCACATAACGAAGTATAACGATGTTCTTATGTTTCTTTCAGCTTGTAATTATATACATATAATTTTAGGTTCAGATTTATATCATTGATAATGGCATCTCTAAACACGAATATTGGAGAAGCGAAGAAATATGTTGCTTCGAGTGATGGGCATGAACATGAAGTGTGTGAGAAACCTGCCAACAGAGTTCAGCTCAGACTAAAGTGTCCAGGGTCATTGCAGGAAAATTGTGAGAAGACCGAACGAACCTGGCATTGCTCGAAATGCAACGATCTAATTCAAGTTACTAAAGATGACACCAACTTTTATTGCGCTTGTGGCAAAGCTGACGGACAAAACTTTAAATTTAAATGTTCTTCAATACAACACGGTACTAAA
>JH431666.1:8188-21146 GCA_000239455.1 Strigamia maritima | reverse complement strand
CTCGAGTTGACTTGGCGACACGACAGGTTGTGCATTCATATTTTATCTGCAAAATCGCAGTCTTCTAATCCAAAAACATTGGGATCTCTTCCTAATTTTCTTAGTGATTTTTACGTTGAGATGTCCCATTCTTGAGTGCCACAACTTGATGTTTGCCATTGTTCTGTCGTTTCCTAAATTTTCTTTTCCTTGTTAATGTTTGATTTTATACTTTTGACTCTTTTTCTTCTGTTTTTCTCTATCTGATGATCGTACACTCGTGTCACTCACGCCCTGTAAAGAATCAAACATTTCATGACAATTATTTTGTTCACTATCAGGTTTTACAGTTAAAGGATTCAGAAAATTTAACAGTTTTATCACTTGCGCTCAAATTTTCAGTTTCAGATTCAGCCAATTCCGTTTGTATGGGTTTAATAGTGTCTTTTCTTTATTTTGTTCGTTTTAATCTCAGTTTTTAAACTTATTCCCCCTTTTAAAGGCATTACTACTTGAGCATTTGTTATAAAATAAAGCCCATCTCTTTCTTTAGCAATCATTAATTCCTCATTAACTGATTTCATATAAACATTAACACTGGAATTATATATGTGAATGTGACATTTTGTTTTATCCATCTTTGAAACTGAAATAAGATTCGCTTGAAAATTAGGCGCATAGTATACTTGCTTGAATTCGCATTCACACAAGTCCCCATTTACAAGTGTGTGCAGAATAATATCTCCTTTTCCCATCACTGTTGATGTTCCTTCACCCAAATGCAGGTTGAAAGGCTTCGTTTCCTGATAGTTGTAGAACCATTCTCGTTTATAGCTTACATGATGCAATGCACCGCAGTCAAGTGCCCATTCATCTTCTTGCTAATTGTCGCCAAGGTGATCACTTGTGTTGTCTGCTGCTTTGTTGTTGGTTTATCCGAGCAATAGTAGACACCTTTTCGCTTAGGTCTGGCTACTGACGGTGATCTGGCTTGATCATTTCGGCTCCTGCGTTCATCTCTGTCATTTCTGCTATTTTCTCGCGATGGTTCTCGATTCCATTGATCTTTTTGATCCCTCTGACGTGGTCTCCGCTTTCTTGGTTGATCTCGATGCTCATCCTGGCCTCTAAACGTGTTGGATCTCGAATTTGATCGATTATATGACTTGTCTCTTCGTTGTTGCCTTGGGTGGATGCAATTTCGAGCTATATGGCCTGAAATTCCACAATTGTAACAATAAGTCATTTCTCTGTTGATTATAACTCAAATTTCGTCCCAATTCCGTTTTTAGGGCTCTGGATTCATCTTCCTGCTATCTCAAGGTCCATGCAGGTTTCTTAATCGAGAGTATTCTGCCAAAAGTTTTGTAGACACGTTTTGCACGGTAAATTCATCATCAGTCCAATGGTAAATTGAAAATACTGCTTGTTGATATTCTTCTGGCAGATAATCTAGATACTGATACGCCCGGTGTTCATTGCTGACTTTTTCTTTTAAATCCTCGAGTTGTTTGGCCGCAATATCAACACGTGAGATGAAAACTGCCATTTCTTCTCCATTTTCCAATTTTAAATTGAGAAATTCTCTTCTCATTCGCGCTTTTCTAGCTCGAGAACTCGGCTCATAGATTTGTTTGAGCTTGTCCCATGATTCCTTAGGCATTTCACAGTCAACAATGCACTGTTTCTTGTCCTGTGCAACATGGTGATAAATATTTCCTAAAGCATTATTAATTTTCTTCTTATATTTCTCAATTTCTCTTGGTGTAGTGTTTGGATCCTTTTCATCTGGCTTTTTCAGTGTATCATCAATGAATCCCCAGACATTCTCTTGTTTAAGCAGAATTTTCATGTCATGTGACCAGCTCCTGTAGTTATCCTGATTCAAAAGTTCTATTTTCTTCATTGTTCCGTAATTCCCGTTCATTGTCATCATTTGTCCGTTTCTGCGTTTGCATGCATGAAAAACAAAACCACAATCTTAATTTGGCAAGTATTTGTGTTCAAAACAAATGATTTCTTACCAAATTTGGCCCAAAAACTCGATGTTGGGCAATTTAATCCGTGTAATGATGTTTTCCCTCTTTTCGAGTCTGTTTCACACAGTTTCCAGGTCCTGTACTTGACTTCTTGCTCGTTTTTAGAGGTTGAATCTTTCCATTTCCTCTGCTACCATGTTGAGTGGTCGTTTTTCACTGCTTGATACTTCGCGGATCATGCGTAGCGCTCAACCGGCATGATAGCTCGCCTTGAGCAGGTTGCAGGTGGTCGCTGACTCAGAGATACACTTCGCGTACTCACTAGTACTCCTCTGACCTCGGAAATGATGAACACGGAACAGAAAGAATGAGTAAGTCCTCTGGCTGAGCTTACCTAGCTCTCATAAGCCACACTCATAAATAAGTCATTAAATATTAAAATCATAAAATTAATTTAATCGATAAATGAATGAAAAACTTACAAAACAAAAACTCCAGACTAGCCAACTATCTGTTGGCAGTCATTTGCAATCACCTGGATTGACTACATATAAGTACCTCCTAGGGGCAAAATCAAACACTAATACAGGTGAGAACTCTACACAAAGCAAGGTACTCAAAATATAAACAAAAACACAAAAGGTAAACAACTGCATGATGCCTTGCTTAACAAAAGTAAACAAACAAACAGAATCAAAACAAACTTAACTAAACTATACAAAAACAAATATGGCTAATCTATACAATGTTTAGACCTTTGTCCCAATGGACCAAACTCTTAAATGTTACATAAATTTGAATAAATTACTAATAGGATTTACATCAAAATAACTTAGAAAAAATAAATTATATAAAATTAAATAATTCTGAAATTCGTACTCTCCAACACTGGTTGGAAAAGTTTTTTCATTATTTTTTAATCTCCCAGTTCCAGATTTTTCTACAGCAGTGATCTTCAAGTTCAACCCGTATTCTTAAAATATACGAGCCACACTTCAAGCCAATACTGGATCAACTTTTGTTTACTTACTTTTACAAGAATTTTGATTTTTGTAGCTAAGTTTAATAAAATGTTGTGTTTTTTTATTTTTACTTATTGTACGTGAATTTACTTTGTGTATTTAAGTTTAATAAAAGAAATCTTTATTTTATTTTATCATATTTATGTCTTATTTTCAATAAAACATGAGATAATAATTGGAAAATAAAATGAACTATCGTATTGTGATTCAACGTTCGAATCTACCTGATTTCATGAGATAAATGAAATCAGGTAGTTCGACAAAGGAATAAAAATTGGTGAAAGGTTCTGTGATCGAATTTGATGATGTTATAATCACCAATTCCGATCCAAACACAGCACTAAGTACACAATAAATGCCAACGAGAATGGCACTGATTGAGAAAGTGAGAAAGAAATCGTCTTAAAAACAACTCTGGCCAAATAATTTATTTAGCCAAAATCGTTTACCAAATAAGTTCAAATAGTTTGAAAACTTTTTATAAAAACAGTTTCGACTATTTGTGCTTTATAAAAAATAAAAAATACAAGGAAAATATTTTACAGATTTTATTGGGACATTTTCGACAAGTTTTGAGCAAATCTGGTCCGGTAAAATAGGGAAAATATGTATTTTTTATCCCCTTGTTGTTACATTCGGTGGATACTGCTAATTTAAGTTGGCAGAACACCTGAAATTAACACACAAACCATGATTTGTGTATATTTGGTCGTTTGACGTGATGAAAAATCAACACGGTAATTATCCAAAATGATGAACGCGATAAAAATAAAGAATTTGGGAATTTTATCCTTTAAATAAAGTAAAACTTACCTATTACTGCCTCAGTTACGTGGGAAGATCGTAGCATCGACGTACAATGAGTTGCGTCGATACGCGGCCAAACCGCAGCTTTGTATGGCGTACCGTCTGTTTCAAACAGCCGTGCGCGCCTTACCGCTGCCCCACACGCGCTCTCCCGCCCGCAAAATGTCGTGGAGGAAAGTCCGAACAAAAGAGCGCAGGAACGGCCGCCGCCCTACTCGCGATGGCCATAATGGTGATTTCAAGTTTTGCCCCGTAGTATGCCGTGCAGCAAACTCAGGGGCAGCAACAAAGGAATTAAGTACCCATGCTTATACTGTCTTCACAAACTACTAGATTTCGACTGTCTGGATTGATTTGAGTAAGGGTTTGGTATGATTCGGCCGATACGAGAATTAATTTTCTCGATCAACCTTACACATGCCAACTCACGGGAATCAAACAAAAACCTACTATATAAGCAGAACCTAAACTTTATGGTTTGAGAAAGAGGTAAAGCTAGACCTGATAGGTCTGTAGGGATAAGACACGGGCAAGGATCCCACTTATACGCTGCAAGGCCGACTTACCCTGTATGCGGAAGATCCACTCTATTCCCCGTCCCGGCCATCTTCTGCACACTGAAGCGTTCGAAACTTGAACTCGATCTCACGCGCGATCATTTAGGGTTAAGGCGCATAGAGCGAAAGTACTTAAACAACGGGTACTTATACACAAAATTAAAGCTAGAAATAGCTGATTTTGTTAAATTTTTCCAGTTTTTAGAATAAAAATGAAATTTATTTTAATTTTTGGTCTGAAAAACGTAGAAGTGATGAAACGATATGTAATACATATCCAATTACCACTTTAGGAAAATAAAAATCTTTTTTTTTGCAAATTCATGCAAAGAAGTTATATACATAACTTCTAAATAAGAATAAAAGAAAGAAAGTAAAAGATAGGAATGTATTACAGTTTGAGAATTACTGACAAATCTAGTTTGCCAGTTTTACAATTCTCAAAACATGTGGTCAAAACCTAGAAATAAGTGAAAATATTAGTCTAAAAAGAGAAGTTACCGACAAACTTAATTTTTGACGGTTTTACACTCCTCAAAATAGATATAAGAAACTTATGGATCTAAAATACAACTGATAGATAGAAGTTGCGCTTAATTCGAGATTAAGCGTCTTACTAACTTCTAAACACAGAAAATATTTTAGGAAAACAATAAAATAAAATTGAATTAGATGGGTTCATAATAGAAGAATGTTTTATTTATTGGTATTTTGCTAGTCCCAGTTGTGACCTTGTGTTGAGGATTTGTTCAGTGGCATCAAGGGGAAATGAATGAGAGTAATTTCTGTTGTAAACATTGTCCAAAAAATCAACCAGGTTATCAAGGAAGGACAGAAGAAAGCCCAGCAAGTGGAATGTTCTAATACAGAATCGTATCAGACTCCTAAAGATTTTATTTGTTTGAACTTTTCAAATGGTTTTGATTATAACCTAAGTTCTCGAAACATGTGTTTATGAAAATAAAGACAGTTCAAGGAAAAGGGTTAAAAAGCAATGTTCGAACCACGTGGAGAAGTGCTGACAATTCAAGATTGCCAGTCTTACTGTTCTCACAGGTTGAAAATGCTACAATGAAGAATTTGAAAATAAAAGAAATGATATTCCTAAGTTTTACTTTTGAAAGAAAATTAAAATGGGAAAAAGATTTCTATCAATAAATAAGAAAAGAAATCAGTATAGAACGTAGATGGAAGAATTTACTTTCATGCTGTAACATTTTCAAATAGATTTTTCTGACATTTCTTATAAAGAAGTCATACATAACGTTACTTCTAAATAAGAATAAAGAAAAATGCACTTAGGAAAATTGCTAAAAATACGAGAAGATACTACCAAAATCTAGTTTGACAGTTTTTCTCTTCTCAAAAATAGTAATAAAATCCTAAAAGTAAGTAAATTTATTACTTCAGTCTAAGAGGAGACCGACAAATCGAATTTGATGGTGTTACACCTCTAAAACAGATAATAAAAGCACTTATGATCCTAAAAATACAACTTGTATAAGAGAAGTTGCGCCTAATTTGAAATTAAGCGTCTTATTAAACTCCTCAAAACAAGAAATATTTTAGGATATAAAATGAATATGGATTAGTAAGGATTCATTGTAAAAGTTTATTTTATTTGTTAAAAGTTTTAGTAATTCCAATTGAGGATAGAGCTCTCAGGAACCTTACTAGATTGTGGTGGCCCACAAGTTTAGTAAGTGGTGCTGAGTGCATACATAGTTTGGCGTCAAGATTTGACGCAGAGCTATACTAAAAATGCGCCCGGTACCAATATTCCGCGTGTCCCCAAGAAGGATGAAAGAACTTTGACGGATGGAGTATTCCAATACATGATCATGCTGATGGATAATAGAGTTTATTATCATTCAGTAGGAAAGTAAATTGAAATAATTTTCAAAATTATAAATTTTCAAACGGTTTAGAAAAAAACTTAGGTTCTGGAAACATGTACTTATGAAAATAAAGACAATTCCAGAGACAAGTCAAAAGCAATATTCGAACCACGTGAAGAAACGCTGACAATTCAAGATTGCCAGTCTTACTGTTCTCACAAGTTGAAATTGCTAAGAAAAAACCAAGAATTTGAAAAAGAAGAAAGAATTTTCTAAATTTTAATTTGAAATAGAATTAAAAGAGGAAAAATGATTTCTATCGGTAATAGGGTATTGTTAAATGTGAATTTTATTTCAATATCACACACTTGGAGGACCCTAAGTCACGTATCCAAGGTAGTCAGAACTCGGTAGCAGATGCTCTGTCAAGAGCACCATTACAGGCTTGTGACATACCAGACACTGACCTTGTCGAACCAGTTGAGATCACTCAATTCTGGCCAGACTGGACAGGGAATCTTCCCAACCAAGTGCAAAAAACTACTGAGAGATCAGCAGTTTTATGCAATGTGGATGTTAAGTTTTGCTCTACAACACCTATTATAGATGATGAAGAGCAAAAGGGGGATGTGAGGTGGAACCTGAAACACTCCACAGTGCACTGAATGAGATTTTGAACGATATACCTCCCACTAGAGAGGAGATCATTCAAGCTCAGAAAGTAGACTCATTCTGTAGGAAATTGAGAAATCTCCTGAATACAAATGAGAGTGGTCAAAAAGAACTGTGTAAGGGTTATAAAAAAGATCCAAGTTATGAGCATTACACATTCCAAGACTGGAAACATAAGTTGAGAGAATATGTTAGAATATGCAGGAGTAATGCAGAGTTGAGCTGTGGTAATGTGAAGTCATAAAAACGAGCTGCTTTCAATCCAAACGCAAATACGCGAGTGTTAAATTTTATTTAAAAAACCCATGACAACTGGTGCCAATTTTACGGAGGCTTAGAATGGCCAATACAGAACACAACTCTAAACATATAATAATACGGTAACTTACAAGTAACATATATAAAACATAATAATAATACAAACAGAATAAATTCAAATTAAACAGAAATATATTAACAAATTCCCCCAGTTGAATTTATTCCTCTAATAAAACAAACTATTAATTATACATATCTAAGTATTTACATAGTTCTATTATTTTCTCCTTATTTATACGTTTAGTTAATATATCAGCTAAGTTCTTTTTAGTATAGATATATTTTAAACTAAATAAATCACTTCTGTAATGCTCTCTAACAAATTGCAGTTTAACATCGATATACTTAGTTTTGGAATTTTCAACATTGTTTCGTATAAAATGCATACCGGCTTGGTTATCACAATTTACTACGATTCCTCCAAAATCTAAACTTTGAACATTACGTACTTCGTCTGAACAACACTTAAACCAGATGATTTCCTTGACTAATTCAGACAGCGCTATTATCTCCGCTCCATAGCACTCATCGTTACTAAACTTTGTTTTGTTGTCCGCCAAAGAATTAGATTATTTCCAATCATTATCAAATAACCCGTTACGGACTTTCTATCTGGTATAGTTGTTGCCCAGCTTGCGTCTACATAGCAATTAACTTTCAAATTGGAATTCCCACTCAAATGGATACACTTATCCTTCGTGCTCACAACGTAATTCCACAAATGCATTATACAGTTCCAATGTATAAGCTTTGGTTTGGCATTATAACGTGCCAAAATGCCAATTGCAATAGAAATATCAGGCCTAGAGTACCTCGATATGAACAACAATATGCCAACCATTGTACGATATGGATACTGACTCGTATCCAAAATATCACCCTCAAGATTCAATTCAGCTAGATCAAAACCAACCTTAAATGGTTCGGCACCTTCTTAAAAATATAATTACTAAATCTTTTAGATAATTCCTCAACATAAGAAGTTTGACTAAATTTGATACCCTCTTCCTCTCGAATGATGTCAATTCCCAAAAACCGTTTTGTTTTACCTAAGTCTACACATTTGAAAGACTTGTTCAATAGAGTAATAACATATAACTTGATTTTGTCATTCTTAGCGAAAATAAGAATATCATCAACATAAAATAAAATAATGGCATCCCATTTAAACCTGTATACGCATTGAGTAGAGGTGAATTTTACAAAACCTAAATTGATTATCTCATCATTTAGTTTTAAATACCACTGTCTGCTCGCCTGCTTTAAACCATATAAAGATTTGGTCAACTTCCAAACTTTAGTTTTCCCAACACCCAAAATATCAGGAATAGACGTATAAATGTCTTTAGGCAGATCACCGTACAGAAAAGCACATTTAACATCTAAATGTGTATCGACCCACTTAAGAAATAATACTAGAATAACAAAGAACAACCTAACAATGATAAAATTAACGACAGAGTTGTATACCTCGGTAAATTCCGTACCATAGTTTTGTAAGAAACCTCTTGCAACAAGTCGTGCGTGATGGCGTATGACTTTGCCCTCGGCATTCTTCTTACAAACAAAAACCCATTTATGATCTAGTACCTTCATTTGTGGCATCTTATTAATTTCTTTGAAAACATTTCTCTCTCTGAGAGTCTCGATTTCGTCCCCCATAGCTGTTTCCCAATCAGACTTATCAGGAGAAGCTATGGCCTCAGAATACGTAAGTGGGTTTGCCAAATCCACGTTGGAACATTCCAAACCCTCAAAATAAATGGCTAAATCAACTAGATTGGATACGGATGTTGACGACACGTGTGATTCATCAGGTGAATCGGCATCAGAAGAATCCGTCGCCCCCCGTCGCCAACATTCCGTATGTCCCATGGACCCATATAAGGATTATTATACATGAAGGAATCCTTAACACTTTCCCTCGATCAATCTTATTGTCCTCACAATATTTCATAACTGACTTAGCTGAACGAAATTTTTGGCCTTGGTATGATAAGGTCGCATCATAACGATTAGGATGCTGTCCCGTAGCTGGACGCTGTTTAACCACTCTATCCCAATTACCCATAGACCCTGACTGCCCCTCATCTTTAACAACTACCTTTGGAATTGAAGAAGTTGGGATAGGTAAAGTCACCTTGGGATTAGGAGTTGGGTTAACAGTTTTCCCCCGGTTCCCATTATCATCCGGTCCAAAACTAATACAATTCTTCGTTGCATCAGCATACGAAGATTCAATGAATCTCACATCCTGAGTATTATACACCTTATCTTCTTCAGGATCATATACCCTGTAGCCCTTGGTGTTCCATGAATACCCGATCAAAATACATTCCTTCGATACAGGACCTAATTTGCTATCACGTTGGGTTTTGGGTAGTAAACGATAACATTTAGAACCTATCACTCGAAAATAGTGTATATTGGGCTTACGATTGAATACCCGTTCATAAGGTGTTTGGCCTTCTAATAACTTTTGACTCAAACGATTCTTAACATGTGTGTAGGCCATAAGTACTTCTGCCCACCACATACGATCCATATTATCATCCACAATTGTGGCCCTCAATGCCTCTATGGCTGACCGATTAAAACGCTCGGCCACACCATTCATATGTGGTGAATATATATTCGTGACTTCGTGTTTGATATTATGGGTCTTGCAAATCTGCTTCAATTTATCGTTACAATATTCTGTCCCATTATCGGACCGCAAACGCTTAATTTTAGCTCCCGTTAATCTTTTCATGTAACCAATATAATCTTTAAAGCAATCGATAACCTGTGATTTTGATTTCATCACACATACTTTAACCCATCTAGTATAATCATCTACGAAAGACACATAATATTTTGCACCACCTTTGCTTTCATATTTGGTGGGTCCCCATACATCAGTGTGTACTAAATCTAAAACCCCCAATGATGTAATTTTAGTTTTAGCTTTTCTGTAATGTTTTGTTTGTTTAGCTTTAATGCACGTGATACAGTTCATTCCTTTTTAACCAACTTGGGTAAACCTCTGGCAATATCCCCTTTTGACATATTAACCATCGAATCAATATTAGTATGCATCATTCTTCGATGCCATAACTCTAAATCCCCAATTGATTTATTTTCGATAACATTAACTTTATTTCCATTAATTGAAGTTGACTTAACTTCATTGGAATCAGAACTGTATCCAGTCGCAGACAACTTAAACAAACCTTTACTTCTAGTAAATTTTAATATTGGTTTATTAACTTTATTACGAACCAATATTTCGTCTTGTTTGCCCGACCACGTGCATCCAGCTTCCATAGCACGTGAACCACTAATTAAATTTCTTTTACCAGTCGGTGCAAACCCCACATTGTTTAAAACTATTTTCCGGGTCTCATTGTTAATCAAATGAGTAAATTTGACGGTACCTACTCCTTCGACATTAAAGGTCCCCGAATACGCATTCATTTGATACGTTTTCCCATGGATAGTTGTGAAAATAAACTCTTATCGTGACATAAATGTGTGCCTGAGCCTGTATCCCAGATCCATTCATTATCTGGCGACGACACACTCATTGTATCAATAATTAGGGCGTCCTCATCTAGTGCCATTGAGAAAGACACTGAGCTACCCCCACCTGCAACGTTGGGCTTCCCCCTCTTACAGGACGCAGAATAATGGCCTAAAGTCTTGTAAATCGAACAAGTGACTTCCTTCTTCGATTTCTTTCGACAATCCTTTGAATAATGCCCCTTAATCCCGCAATTGTAACAAATAATTCCCATATTGGATTTACCTTTACTAGATCTTTTCTTATCCGTAGATAGAGCATTATCCCCACTATTCCCTGTTTTATTCCCATTATTATTTGATTGCATATCTCTTGCTTTCAAATTTTCGAATTCCTCGATTAACATTGCCTCAACTTCACTAGGAATAAAATCTGTATCGGGCCAACGATGCATTATGCTAACTGCATTGTGATATTGGGGTGGTAGGGTACAGGTCATCCTGTATGCCACGTCAACATCTGGAATTTTCTTGCCCACTAATTCCAAATCTCTAGCTAATTGGGTTATTCTGTTGAGAAATAAAATGATGCTTTCATTTTCCTTCATTTGCGCCAAGTGAAATTCCCCTAACAATCTGAAAATACGCGCTTTGGATTTGGGCTCAAAAGTTTTTCCCAATTTTTCCCATATCTCAACAGGTCCCACTAGCCCATCTAACAAACATTTTAATTTATCTTCAATGCCAAGAAAAATTATTCCACCCGCCTTTGATTGATCTGTATCGAATTGAGCAATAACATCCGCAGTTGCCCGGCAACAACCACATGTTTCGGATCAATAAATTTCCTTAACCCTTTACTAGCTAAGCAGGCTAACATGTCCCGCTTCCAACTAACAAAATTGTGTTCATTAAGCTTCTTAAAGCTTAAAACACTGTCACGTTCAGTCATATTGAACAAAAACGTGATCCCAAAAATTAAATAAATTTATTATATGGATTAAAATCCTTAAATCCGCAAAAATTTCCCGTAATATTAAACTAAAAATTACGAGAATAGCTAACTGCATTAACTAAACCAGTTAATGCTAGAAAAAGCTCGAAAATGCCAAAAATAAAATACTAAATTCGAATAATTTCTTGAAAAAATTTAAAAATTTCCGTAAATATATTAACAAAATTTGTTAACTCTAAATAAAAATAAATCGGTCCGTAATATATGCCAAAAAACCTAAGAATCGAATCTAAGTCGAAATCTAAACTTTGGATTTGCAAAAACCAAAAATTGCGCCAAAAATTCGAATAATGCAGAATTTTTCCTAAAATTTCAAAAATTCGAAAATGAACTAATAAATCCAATAATATTAAATAAATAACTGGCCTAATCCAATCGAATTCCCTAAATATCAAAAATCGTACCAAAAATTCGATTTTTGAATCAAAAAGAAATTCGAAAAATACGAATTTTTCTCTGAAAATCCATAAATCAACTAATAAAATTTGATAACACCAAAGAAATAGCTTATCCACCACTAATAAACACACCAAATATTGCGAGATTCCACTTGAATCCGCAAAAATAACCAAAAATCCAATTAATGATTCAAAATAAAATCTCAAAAACCCTTGAAGATCAGTCCGATCCTTTTGAAAACTGAAAGATCGCTCAAAATAAATAAAATAATCACAACAAAATAGTTGTGATTATTTGGCCAAAATGATAGATAGGGAGGCACCATGTACCAGATCCTCGGGATGAAAAGAAAAGTCTCTTAAGGTTAGGTAGCCTCGAAGGTGAAAAATTGGAAAAAGGACAAATAATGACAACAATAAAAGCAAAAGATCTCCACCAAAGGAGTGACGGCTTCGAGATGTCGGCTTCACTGATGAAACCCTTTCACAATTGTCCGTGAATTGATGTCCGCGTTGTCCTCTGCGAAGGTCACACGATGAAAATGGCTCCGCACTCGAATAACGTTCAAAAATCGCCGAAATACTCTTCAAAATGACGAAAAACTTCTTCAAAATCTGCCAAGTAGTCGCACAGCACGGAAAACGTCCAAAAAACGAAGAAAAAGCTTTACAAATCGCTAAATCTGCTGAAATCCGTCCTGCAGCGGTACATCTAAGCTCGAAAAATAGCTGAAAAACGGCAGAATATGACGAACATCCAATTGGATCCGGTGCTAAGTCTGGCTCGCACTCGACACGATGAAAAATGGCGAAAATGGCACTCGTACACGAAAAAATAAACAAATTGCAGTAAAATGCCCAAAAACGAAATA
>JH431665.1:96246-155373 GCA_000239455.1 Strigamia maritima | reverse complement strand
AACCATGCTAACAGCACTAAAGCGCTTCAACTCAAAGTATATAAAACATGTCAATTGACACCACTAATAGGTGTTTGCGTTGATCCAAAATGTTAGGCGTCTGAGGGTTAAGAATTTGTTCTGGATCATATCAGGAATTAGTGCACTGCACATGATATAATATCAGAGCAGTTAGAAACTATTTTTATAATCAGTGAAATCTGACCCATTCAAACCTTGGATTTCCGAAATCGAAAAAATTCAATTATCAAAATCGGATAAGTAATTGAATGCACCTAGTGTGTCTTGTAGCAAATCCAATGTACTCTTTGTGCCCAGCATTTATTTGGTTTGTGATCGTACGGTTTTCCTACAAAGCACAATCATTTTTAATACCTAATACTTCTGTACTGCCAACTTCACAGAGGTACAAACAAATACATTAAAGGGTTTAGGACATCACGTTTTATATTGGCCCATTGGATCAAGCATTGTTTAAAACCCTTAAATAATTTTTCAGACATTTTGTGCAAAATCTTTTGGACTTAGACCCAATGTTGAAGTTGTGAAAACGAGCAGACAACAATATGAAACAGTGAGAGATAAAAGCGAGTCCAAATCGAGAATTTGCGTGATAGTTACCAGTTGTGACGTAAACCTTATGTATTTAACATGGGAACACCAAATGTGACGTCAAAAACAACGCCATGCCAGTACACTTAAAAATATGGAGTGTAAATGAGGAGTTTATCAATATTTGCACTGCCAAAGTTTTTATTTGCACCGGAATAAAGTGGTGAAGCGGTAAAGCGGTAAAGTGTAATTGAGGTGTGAGTAAATTTTGGATCAATTTGCATCTTAGATGTTTATGCTTACACCTAAATTGTAGTAGCTACAGTGTAAGTATGGCTACCAGATACTAACTGCACAATTCGAGATGTAGTTGCATAGTAGTACAAATGGAAAAAACAAATTCCTCTTAGTAAGTTTTTGTATTGTTGTTTGGTTACAAAATAATGATTTTTCAACTCGGCGCAACTAGAGGATTAAAATAAGATACCATACATAATATATACTTTCAGTACAATGCAAAAAAGTTCACTTTTCAGTTTCGTGTACGAATTGTTGGATAGAGTTTAGTTAATGCAGTATAAGTATGGCCACCATATACTAATTGCACAATTCGAAGTGTAGTCACAGATTAGTAAAAATTAGAAAAAACAATTTACACTTCTAAAGTTTATGTTTAGAAGTAGATACAGTGTAAGTATGGCTACCATTTACACATTTCAAAGTGTTGTTGTAGCAGAAATGAAAATACTTCCTCTTGGTTTTATCAAATACAACTCCGTTCCAATAAAATGGAATATGGTGAAATATGACCTGTGTGCCTTGCATTTAAATCAAATTTAAAAAAGAAATATGTTCCTGTGAAAGTTGTGCTTTTAGGGCTTTATTTTAGAATGATTAAGCTTCAAAATGATCAAAAATTCGCACCAATATCTTATTTTGTTAAAGTTTAAACAATAAATAAATGCGAACAAAAAATGGAATATGTCAAATGCTGTGACACAAAAATGACCAAAACAATTTTTATTTTGATAATAACATAATGAAATCTTAATATTTGGTTGGCCAACCCTTTGCTCGAATAATTGCTTGAATTCTGAGAGGCATAGACTACTCAACTTGGTGCATTCCTCTTGGGTAACTTGTGACTATACCAACTTCAGTTTAGCTTTCAACTCCTCTTTTTTGTTGGTTTCTCTTGAGTCAACCTCTTTTTCATGATGTCCCATAAACTTTCGGTGGTATTAAGTCAGGCAGATTAGCTGGCCATGGTAAAACCTTAATATTATGGGACTTAGACCATTCAGCATTGCTTTTGCTGCATGAGCCAGTGCCAAAACCTGTTTAAAAATGAAATCATCTGTATCATTGTTTGGATAGAGTTGCTCCAATGATGGAATCAAATAATAATCGAGGAGTTTTTAATAAACTGCTGCATTTATAGTTCCAGTGACAAGTGCTAAACATCCTATACCACATCACTTTCTTAGGGTCCATGGATGGTAAGCCTCATCCTTTGTACTCCACACTATAGAATGTGACATACAAAAGGTGAGACTTACTATCTGTTGACCCTAAGAAGGTGTGTGAAGTTTTCCGGTATATAGTGTGATGGCTTGAGGATGTATGAGCGCTGGTGATGTAGGATGTTTAGCACTTGTCACTGGAACTATAAATGCAGCAGTTTATTAAAAACTCCTCGATTATTATTTGATTCCATCATTGGAGCAACTCTATCCGAACAATGATACAGATGATTTCATTTTTAAACAGGTTTTGGCACTGGCTCATGCAGCAAAAGTGATGCTGAATGGTTAAGTCCCATAATATTAAGATTTTACCATGGCCAGCCTATCTGCCTGACTTAAATCCCACCGAGAATTTATGGGACATCACAAAAAAAAGATTGGCTTAAGAGAAACCAATAAAAAAGAGGAGTTGAAAGCTAAACTGAAGTTGGTATGATCACAAGTTACCCAAGAGGAATGCACCAAGTTGAGTAGTTCTATGCCTCTCAGAATTCAAGCAGTTATTCGAGCAAAGGGTTGGCCAACCAAATATTAATATTTTATTATGTTATTATAAAAATTGTTTTGATCATTTACTTGAAATATTCCATTTTTCTGTCACAGCATTTGACATATTCCATTTTTTTGTCCGCAGTTATTTATTGTTTAAACTTTAACAAAATAAGATATTGGTGCAAATTTTTGATCATTTTGAAGCTTATTCATTCTAAAATAAAGCCCTAAAAGCACAACTTTCACAGACACATATTTCTATTTCAAATTTGTGATTTCAATACAAGGCACACAGGGGATAGGTTCACTATGAATATAGGGAAATGTTTATTTCACTATATTTTTATTTCACTATGCATTTTATTGGCACAGAGTTGTATAATAAAAGATGGTTTAATTTGGTAAAAATGAAATGCAACTTCTGTGTAATTGAGACAAAAGAACAATACTGTTGTTTTATTTACCTACGTATAAACTAAGCAATTTCAGATTCATAAATTGCATGCCAAAGACATAATGAACGATGGTAGAGTGCTCGCTTAGTATGCGAGAAGTATAGAGATCGATTCCCTGCATCTCCAATAATTTTTTTATTCATTTAATAAAAAATGTAAGGGTGCATACACCAGTGTAGCATACTTCGCACTTATACTTTGCAGAGTTGTTAATTATATTTATTCACTCTTGAGATACAATTTCACTTTGCATTTTACTCAGTGTAAATTCCACTTTCTCTTCCAATGTCTATTGCAACTTAATTTTGCACTTGACAACTGCATCTACACTTTCAAAGTCGAAATTATCTGAACACTTCAAGAGTGATTGCAACATAATGAGATTCAATGAGTAATGAGGTTCAACACCTTAACAGTGTACACTTATAACACTTGCAAAGCCTATAATCAAATAAAATACTTCAAAGATGTAAATAAGTGAAGTTTATTTGCAGTGTAAATAATTCTTGGTAAGACAATACACTACAAATGGGTTATTTGGTTCTACACTAAATAACTGTACTAAATTTGAGACAAGCAATTACACTCTAAAACTGTACATATTTACACCTTTATTTCTAAGAGTGTAGTGACCAACAATGTCAAATAAGCTCAAATAAGCTGTTTGGGATACAAAATAATTTTTTAAAACATGTTCTGGAAATTTTAAAAACTGAATAAAAATCATTTCTCCCATTTTAAGAGATGGCGAACATTATTCAGTCATAAAATTTTTGATGTTGTAAACCCTTTAAAGTATTAAAACCCGATTAAACTAACAACAATTGACAAACAAATTGGAAACAATCAACTGCACCTTCAGTTTCATTGAAAAATCCAACGTTTTTATTTAATTTATTGCCAACATGTTTTACTCATAGCTCTCACCTCACGACTAAGGTCATCTAGAGATGAAAACTTTCTATTTCACTTTTCCAAAGTTCAAAATGTTAATTCTATTCCTTTTTGAAAACATTTTTATTGGAAATTCAAGTTCCAATTTTCTTCTTTGGTCAATCCAGTGCACTTCTGCAAATCCTCAGAGGAACACTTTTCTCCTGTTAATCTCACAAAAGAAACTTAATGTCCTCAGTGGAATTCTTGCACTCACTTCTTTTCTTTTTTTTCCTCTTTTAGAACTTTCTCTCCAATTTCCTCAATTCTCCACAGCGGTTTTGAATGTTATCACTAATTCTTTGCCTTATTAGTCTAATAAAATTTTTAAACTACAATACAACTAGATTACCTCTCCCAAATTAATGTTTCTTTAACGTCTTTATTTTTCCCGGCCATTGAAAATAATTTGCCAGATTTTTCTTTTAAAAACATTTTTAAACAAGATAATTTGTTATTTATTGCATATCATAAAAAACGGCAATAACCGCGTAAAACTGAACTCCCTCAAGTATGATTACAGACATGAGCGTCATCTTTCCATGCTGCACTTCCAATCATTCCTAGCGTATCCATGACAACACTTATCCCTGCTGCCTTGCCAATTCAACAGCCCAAAGAGACGGTGAAGTTTTCTTTACAAACTCAAATTACAAACCTAAATTGAGGAAATTTCAGGGCAAAGAACCAGCATAGCAATGCCGTTGACTCCAAAACGCTCCAAACAAAAAACTTTTTGTTATTTTTGTTTTTGTTCTTTTGGTTAATTTCGAAAATACGAAATTTATAAAACTGCCAACAATATAACGCTGTGAGAAATTAAAAATGAATAAACCTAAAGCCGATAAAAATACCCACAATTGTGATTGTAGGATTTATATTACTTTTGCATGTATAAATTTTCTGAATCTAATATTTACATGCCAACATGTAAATTCACCGTTGATTCATCCAAAAGCATCGTCTGATTTAAATAAATATTTTACATTTTTATTCTAAAAAATAAGGAAATTGCAACCCTTAGTCACCCCTGGTGTTCATAAAATGTACAATGTTTCTCACCATAACATTAGTGCAGAAAAGATTTATTACGTCATAGCTCTGTTATGCTAGGCGCAGACATGCAGCGATTTTGCATCGCTTATGCTGGGCGCAGACATGCAGCTATTCGCATAGCGCAGTGATTTTCGTCCCGAGATTCGCGACAGTAATCGCCTCTGCTACAGCAGACTTTGCACGAATCAATTGTTCCAAAATATTTGTTGCTATGACAAAATATAATGTTCCAAATATTTGTTAATATTTGCCATAGCAACAAATAATTTTAGAACAATTGTTGATAAAAAACAAACTTAAAAATGGAACATGTGATACAATACTCGCATCCCATTGGTTGCGATTTGCATCGCCTGGCGAAAAAGTACACTAGGGGCTGTACTTTTTCAAAGTACATTTTCAGATCGCCCGACGGAAGTGACGTTTTCTGCGCATGCACAGAGCCATCCGCGATTCGAATGCGACGCGAATCGCTGCATGTCTGCGCCCAGCATTAGCGTTTTCGTCCCGCAATTCTCAACAGAAATCGCCTCTGCTGCAGCAGACTTGGCGCAAATCAAGAACTAATTGTTTGTTCTAACAGCTTAGTTATGACGTCATATCAACACAAATTTGTTGATATGACAATGACTAAGCAATTCGGACACGTGATAAAATACTCGCATCTCATTAGATGCAATTTGCAAAAGTAGATTCTTTGATTGCGCGACAAAGGTGATGCAGGTAATGCGAAATCACTGCATGTCGGCGCCCAGCATTAGGAGTATCAACAACATTAAGTAGCTTCTAAAAAATCATCATCAATAATCTCAGCTGCACCTGCTCATTGTAGACAAATAAAAAATTCTCTTCTAGGTAATTCGACTTTTTGCCCTCTTTAGTATAGCTGGTACTGACAGCCAAAAATGTAAACGCCACTGCTACTCCTTTTCCATCGCAACATTTCACTAAGTTAATAAAAAACTGAATTTAAACTAGCTGTCACATAGGAAAAAGAAAAGAAAATAAATGAAAAAGTTTAAGTTTATATGAATGATAGACTTGTAGCTTCAAGTCAGATTTAAAAATTTACACCTGCAACTAAGCTCTTTTCAAATTCATAAAGTTAGGGAAGAAAATTTAATTTCTTTTGAGTTATCTTACCTGGAACCTGTATAGGGAATTGTCATCTTTCAGGTTTAAATTTTTAGAATCAGAAACTGGAAAAAAGTACCCGTAGCCACACATCAAATTGGCCATGTGAACTGCTTCTCCTATAAGCAAAATAAAACAAAACAATATATTACACTACTGAGAAACAATAGATGCGTTCAATCCTGAAGACAAAAGTCACTTATTTGCCAAAATAAAGGAAGGCAAGTATGAAGTATGACATAAATTATGTCATAGTTGTCTTATAGAAGTAATTAAAGTGACTTTAGAGAAAAGACTAATACAACTTATAGAAGTCACTTGTTTTTTCTGCACATGCTCAGTTAAAACAACCAAAATGGTTTCCCCAAAATGACGCGCGTCACTCTGTTGTACCCTTGTTCAAATAAAGAAGAAACACAAATTGCTAATTTGCTTTAAGAATTTTCTTAGGCAAAGATCAGGTTAGTAAATTGTTTTTGCTCGATCAAACACAAATTGGTAGCCGAGCAAACAAAGTTGTGTGTGCATGAACAATTTTAAAGTGTGTTCATTACGAAATCACTTTTCCATAAGGCCGATATGGTTATCCATTTTAGGATTAAATGCATCTATTAATTTGTTTGTAATCCTCATTTTGCACCTTCAAACAAGATTAGATAAGATGGATGAGCATCAAAGTGCCATGTTTATATTATTACTCCTGTTTTCATATATTGTAATTGTAAATGAAACTTCCCTTCTTTCTATTCTACATTGTTGCTTCAACTGTGGTTATTTGAAGCTCACAACTTCAGTTCGCTCAAGCAGAAAACAACTTTTTAAATGCAGCCTGTGATTTTTGAATTTAGTGCAGTTAAGCCTTAGATTAAAGCATAGTAAGTAATGAATGGCTTTGGTCAACCCACAGACACACTATACTTTTCTTGGACAAACAACATTAAAACAAAGCTTCTTAAAGTCTACCAAATCCTTCTTCATTCTTATATGTATAAATAACTAATTTATAATCAATACTTGTATATGACCAAACGAAAAAACACAACAGTGCAGGCTTATATTCCCAGAAATTTATCGCTCTAATATGGTTTGCTCGATGTTTCTTGGTATCTAACACGTGAATAATAAATTGAATGATGAATTTATTATTATTATTATTAACTCTCCTAGCTGAGGCAAATTTGCACCGAATATTAAAAAATGAAAATTGACATCGAGGACTACAAACCAATAGACAAGAAATCCAATGCTGAGGGATGACTCTCAACTCCCACAATCCCTTGTGCATTAGGTGGCAGCCATTTGCAATTTCTCGATCTAAGTGGCCTCGAGAGTTTCAACACTAGTGCAGTCTATTAAAACGTCAATGTAAAGCAGCGAAAAAATAAAAGTGCCAATTTTGTTTAGTTATATGTTTTTGTTGTGCTGTTTTTGTTAATATACCGACACTTAACTCATATTTTAGGCTTAAAATCAAGTCACGTGTCTGTTGGATTCGAGGTCGATTGCAAATACTGTGCAATTGTTTTTTTTTTGTTTTTTTTATTAAAAAGTTAAATCATAGACCTATACATTCATAGACCTATACTGCAAAGTCGGAGCATTGTTCGTGCTAAAGCCTAGCACACACCAATTCAGACTCAAAATATTCAGCCAGTCTGAATTTTCCTTGTGACAATTATCAACGAAATTTTAAGTAATGGATAATGTCACATAGAAAATTCAGACTGGGAATAATGTGGTACATATGGTTTGTTTAATGACGTCATATTACAAATGGCGACTGTCTGAAATATTCTTTTGCAAATGGCTGCCTTTGAAAATATGCAATGAGGATGAGGCTGATGATGATGATATATTCGAAAATCAATGTGTTGGGCTTGCTTTTCGTTTTTTCCTTTTCATTTCTTGGCAGGATAGAACATATATCTCGCCAACAGTAGCTAATCTGGATTCGTCCGTACTTGACGCAATGTTCGAACATGCAGTTTAAACGACCGGTTAAACCACATGAATTATGGGTAGTTGGAAAGATTCCATGCACGGAAACAATAGGTGGTTTCCCGCGCACCAAGTGCGCGGAAAGAATGATTTTTTCAGCTACGGATTATTTCCTCACAAGTAAATTTTTTTGTGTGTACCACAAAAAAAGGAATTTTCAGATTTCGATTCCCTGTGCCATTCCGTGTACGGAATGAGCTTATGTGTACTAGGCTTAAGAGCGGAGAAGCAGTCCGCAGTAATTTTCTTACTCAGCAGCTTCCGGTGCGTCGTAATCCAAAATCCACCGTCATGTGGTGCCATCATTGATTTAGCACTGTCAGAATGAAGATCAAGCATCCATTTCTACAATAATAATGCCCACACTAACAGCCATCTCACTTCCTGTTTATGTTTCTATCACACTTATGACAAGCAGGTAGTCAAGAAACGTATGCACAAGCTTGAGTTCACAGTCCAGGAGATATAGGTCTACGCATAGAAATAAATTTAATTTTGTTTGATTAATTAAAGACAAAATTTTGTACTGGTATAAGATACAACAAGCTGGTAGCCTCTCGCTTCGCTTCAGGTATATAAAAGTTTTAAAGTTTTAATGTTTTTTCTTAAAATCCCGTTAAATCCCGAAAATCCCGTCATCAGCAATGACCCATGAAATCTATACATGTTTTTTTTTTTACGTTGTAAACGTATGTAAAACCATAGTAGAAGAAATTTATTGTTAAAGTTTAAACACCCTTGATTGGGGGGCGCCACCGTTGCTGTTACAAGATGGTCGCCAATTTTTGAGCTCTGGGAAATTGACATTAAAAAAAGTTAGAAAGGAATAATATTAGTGGAACTACACATTGGCAAATAAGTTGGAAGAGTGTTGCGGGACGAGTTTCTGGATTGGAAATTTCAGTTGTCAGCGAGGATCACGCGGTTCGTGGGGTTGTCGTTTCGTTGGATTGTTGGCCGACACAAGATTCGTGTAAGCCTAGTTTGAGTATCAGCGGGGATTTGGATGGTGCCGTTCATGCCGAACGGCACGAGTGTGAGTGTTGATCTGTTGTACGGTGCAGTGGCACAAATTGATGTTGTTGCTGATTGTTTTGTTTTTTTTCTGTTTTTTTTGGTTTGCGTGAACCTGTGTGAAACACGAGGACAGCAAGGTGAACGCGGCTCTGTTAGCACTCCGAGTGCGCAGACGGTTACATTGGTGCTCTTGCCACAGGAGAAAACAGTGGAATTGATTGCGCATTATGGCTAAGTCAGGCAAGCTGCCGGCAAAGGAGAAATACCAGCGAGCCTCAACGATGACTCTCAGAACGCCACCACAGAATCCAAATAAACGACTGGCAATGTCACCTTTAACTGGAGAGCAAGAGGATGGAGGAATCCGTGCTTTGTTGCTAGAGATAAAGGCAGACATTAAAACATTAGATGACCGGATGTCACGGATCGAGCAAATATAGGAAAGCTGGAAAGGAATAGTGGAAAAGAGACTAGAAAAAATTGAAGTGGTGCTAGAAAGCCAAGTTAAGACTGTCAAAAAATTGCAACCATTCAAGTTAGATGAACAGATAGGGCAGCTGCACAATAATTTGGATTTTTTGAAAAGAAAAGTTGACAGTTTGGAGAATTATTCTCGCCGCGCAAATTTGGTGTTCCGAGGGATTAAAGAAGATGCAGAAGAATCCTGGGAGCAAACAGAAGCAAAAGTGATCGAGGTGGTTCAAAAATATTTAGATTTTGAACCCACGAGTGTGGCAAGGTCCCATCAATTGGAAAAACAGGGAAGAAGATATCGGCCAGTGACTGTGAAGTTTGATGCGAAAAAAGAGAAAAAAATGACTCTGGCCAATAGAAGGAAATTTAAAAGCTCAGAAATTTTTGTGGACGAAGACTTCAGCAATGAGATACGTCAAAGGAGATTTTTCTTATTTAAGGAAGCTAAGAAGAGACGAGAAGCAGGGAATGTAGCAATCGTGAAATCTGATAAGTTAAAGGTAAATAATGTGGCCTATCAGTGGGACGAGAGGCAACAGAAAATAGTGCAGATTCAAGGCAGAGTGCCCATGATGGCCCATTGAACCAGAGAAGATCAGATAGAAGAAACTGGCCAAAAAACGACAAAGAGAGGGATCAGAGAGAGAAATAGATCAAGGACCGGAAAAAGAGCCAGTGAGCCGCAGCCGGATTTCCTGGAATGTGGCAGAAATAATAAACAAAAATGCAATGTTTTGGAAATGTATATGTAGAAATGACATTATTTTGCTGGGGGAAACTTGCTTGGAAGAAAAGGATAAGGGGAAGTTCTTGAAAAGACTGGACTCAGTGTTTATTTGGTTTGAGATCCCGGCAATCAAAGAAAAAAAAGTGGGGCCAAAGGGGGTCATATTATTGAAATTAAAAAGAATTTACTAAGAAAATGGTGGATGAGAAAATGGAAATATAGCACCATCGTAGAATACAAGGCATCTGATGACAATAATAGCTGTGTACTGTAACGAGGGGATTGAAGAAATGGCGAGAGAACTTGGACCGATCATAGAGGAGTTAATCGAAAAAGGTGGTTTGATCGTGTTGGCCGGGGATTTTAACGCAAGAACTGGCACGGTGGGAGTACAAATGAGAGACGACCATGAGTGTAGGCAATCACAGGATGGGACATTAAATAAAGAGGGACGTCACTTGTTAGATTTCGGTGCACATCATGGGTTGAAAATATTGAACGATTTAACTAATGGCGACTGGGAGGGAAAAGTTACCTCGATTAATGCAAGGGGCTCCGCGGTAGTTGATTATATTATTGTTAATGATCATGAAATGATTGATCGGATGGAAATACATGAGAGAATAGAATCAGACCACCTACCAATCCAAGTATTGTTGAATCGGAGTTATTTTCCATTAGAGAGAGGGCTTATGATGAAAACAAAAAGAAATCGCTGGAATTGGAAGAAGGATAAAGGTTTTGATGCCGCGTTTGATCAGTGCCTCCAGATTAAACTAGCGGCATTGAATGGGAGCCTGGACAGCGTGGACACGTTAGTAAATTCCGTTAACTATAGTTTTAATACAACAGCAGAAGAGATGGGTTTGACACCGACTTAAACATCTACTAACTACCATTCCTGGTTTGACAAAGACTGCAGAGAAGAAAAACAAGAAACCAGAAAGGCACTAAAGAAGGTTCGAAAGTCAAGAAGTGACAAGGACAGGAGAGATTACGTAAATAAGAAAACCAGATTGAAGAAACTATACCAACAAAAGAAAAAGAGAGAGGAACAAATGTGGGTACGGATTAATGAATGCACAACGGGGGATCAATTTTAGACAGAGATCAACCACTTTAGATCAAAGAAACGCGCACAACTGAACAATATTAGTCCAGAGCAATGGAATGAGTATTTTTGTGAATTGTTAGATGGCAGTGAAGCGTTCGTAGATACACCAGTAGAGGAAGGCTTAACAGATCTGATTTCAAGAGATGATGATCGGCTTGACCAGTGTTTTAGCCTGGAGAAATTTCAGAGGACACTTTCGAGGTTGAAACGGGGGAAAGCACCAGGCAAAGATAGTATTTTGAACAAGTTCTAGCATTCCCACTTTTTGAGGTCGACGCTCTTGTTGCTTGATGTGGTAAACCGTATTTGGCTGTCAGATTCTTGGCCAGATGCGTGGCGCGACGGGCTGATTACCCCCATACATAAAGCGGGAGATGTGGGTTTGCCTAAAAACTATCGGCAGATTACCCTGCAAATACACTTTATAAAATTGTTACAAGTATGATGGGTCGGCGGATTTCGCAATGGCTTTTCCTAGAATACAAATTAACCGAGAATCAAGCTGGCTTTAGACGGAAGTATAGTACACGTTATAACATTTTTGTGCTGAATGCTTTAATCGAAAATAGGAAAAAAGAAAAGGCGGAAGACTCTATGTTTTGTTTTTGGATCTCAAGGCTGCGTTCGACAAGGTGGATCAGAAAATTCTATTTGAGAAATTATGGAAGATGGGCATTAGGGGTCGGATGCTAGAGAAAATAAGAACCATACCGAGAAACAAGAAATGAAGTCATCACCAGTGAAGAATTGTCAACTTGTTTCTGGACGGTTAAAGGTGTCCGACAAGGCTGTCCTTTAAGCCCATGTTTGTTTCCAATTTTTATTAATGACATGGAGGATCGATGGCAATCAAGGAATATTGGAGGAACCGGGATTGGGTTAGCAAAAAATTTTTTTTTAAATTTGCGAATGACGTGACCATTGTGGCAGAATCTCGAATAGGGCTACAAGAAATGATTGACTGTCTTGCTAAATATATTACTAGGAATAAACTTGAAATCAATACCACAAAGTCACAGATTATGATTTTCCGAAGTGGCGGGAGGAAACGGAAGGATGAAATGTGGACATATAATGGTATTGAGTTGACAACAGTGAACACATACAAGTATTTAGGCTTCACTTTTACGGCTTTTAAGGCAATGACTGAACATGTAAAACAACGAGCCAATAAATCCCAAAGAGTGGGATTAGTACAGCATGGGGATTGACAAAAAGGACTGGAATGCATGACCTATCAAGTAAAGCCAAACTGTATTCAATGTTGGTGCAATCAGTACTATTTTACGAAGTGGAAATCTGGGGATTGAGAGAACGGCAGGCTATAGAAATAGTCCATCGACGCTATATGAAAATGATTTTGCAAATTAACCGTAACTGCCCAGACTATGTTTGGAAAATGAAACTAGCGGAATATGGTGTTAAGATTCTGACAGTTAAGCGAGCACTTAAGTATATTGTTGACATTCTCAAGATGGAAAACTTTCGTTGGCCAAAGATTTGCCTTCGGGTCATCCTGAAGGAAGAAATACAAAAAATAATTGGGGCTGTGATTTAGATCGTCTAATTAGAGAGTAGAGACTTGCGCCGTCCCATTTTTGTCGGCGGCTGCCAGGTTCGGCTTGCTGCGGCTGGATGGTGGCGGCTGGCCCTCGGCTAGTCACCAACAAAGGGCGGCTGGCGGCTTAGCCGATTAAATGACAATAGAGACTTTGCTTTTTTTAAAAATTTAATTCATTACCCAAAAAGATATTGTTAAAAACTTTACAACAATATCTTTTTTTGGATTCTCGTAATGAATTAAATTTCGTACAAAAAACCCAAAGTCTCTAATAATATTTGATTTTTGGTAACAGTAGACGGTATGTTTACGTCGTATTCATGACGTAAACGTACTGTCTACTGTCTATTTATTACACTTCCTACTAGGAAGTGTAATATGACTGCCATTTGGTGATTTACGCAGTGAATCATTCACGGCGCGAATCATCATACGGCGGCCAGCCGCCAGCCGGCTTAAAATAGACAAATTTTCGGCGGCTGCGGCTGACAAAGTTGCCACAGAGGCAGCAAGTGGCGGCGGCGGCTTTGTTTAAGCCGACCAGCCGCCGAGCCGTCTCGGCTTAGCCGAATCGGCGCACACCTCTATTAGAGAGGCAGGGAACAGAACGTTATTACAACTGTTAAGGGGGCAAGAGAATTTAGAGAGGATTAAAATAACGATGGAAGACGTATTGAAGAGATTGCTGTCACAAGACATCCAGTATACGTGGTCTCGTGTGGATTGTATATCATATTGCCCCAAGTACAAGGATTTAAAAATTACGTATGGCAGAGAAACTTATCTATGTGATCCGACAAATTCTGGCTACCAAAGAAAAATTTGGACCTTACTACGTTGTGGTGGGTGGGCTCGAGGGGAGACGTGGTGGATGGAGGATTCTTGGCAACGATGTCGAGTGTGTAAGGAAGAGAAGAAAGACATCGATCATGTATTTGGATGCAAAGAAATGGCGATACACCGTGCAAGGACCTGGTTCTGGTGTGTTCGGGATGACATTAATGTGGCACAGCTTAATATATGTTAAAGTTAATATATACAATTATTATAAATAAATGATTAAACACCTTGCATGCTGTTCAAATGATCACATTTTGACCAAGTGTCTTGATTTTTACAATCGGTGACACCTAGCGTCAGTTGGTAAAACCATGGTAACCATGGTAACAGCACTAAAGCGCTTCAACTCAGAGTATATAAAACATGTCAATTGACACCACTAATAGGTCTTTGCGTTGACCCAAAATGTTAGGCGTCTGAGGGTTAACCCGTTAAATCCCAAATCTTGTCACCAATGACCCATAAAATCTATACATGGTTTTTTACGTTGTAAACGTTTTTCTCCTGCCCAATCATCCTCAAATTGCTTAAGTTATAAGCCTTTTGAATAAGGCTTTAAAAAAGGCTTAAAAATGACCGCTATGCATACTGCCCGTTGCCGGTCTGCCATCTAGTGGCAAAAAGCAGAAATCGTAGCTGGAGCGCTGTATACGTAACAGACGGAAACCTTCCTCTATATATATATTTTCCAGACTATTCTACTTTTCCGATTCAAAAAGAATGGTTTTCCATATGGACCAAAATAATCAATCAAAAACCAATGTCTATTTTTGTAAAGATTCCACAGTTCTTAAATAAATTATTATTATTTTACATGTTCTTTCCATGACTTGAAAGTTTCCAAAAACCTACATGACGGCATTGGTGTTCTGTCAATGAACAAACATTTTTGCATATTTTCACCTCAAGGTGGTGTTTTATTGCATATCTACATCAGAAGATGGCGTACTATTTTATCGCGCAAAAGATTGTAGCAGTTTTTCATCCCTCAGCATTGGGTTTCCTGTCCATTGGTTTGTAGTCCTTGATGACATTGACAATAACTTGCACAATTCCGCCTCTGCAGATTGGCATGTGTCTAGTAATAAAATTTGTGATTGGCTTTGCCAAATTGTGCTAACGTAAAAAATTCTTAAAACTACCTTTCTCCACAAATTGCTTAAAAGCTGCGATTTAGGGATTACTGCAGTCTAAGAACATTAAATTTCAAAGAAGATTAAAAGTTTTTAAATTTTCATTCTTTCTGACTTTAAAACTAAAGTCAGCATATCTACTGATATAAATTCACATCTAAAACTATATTGCATTTGTATACAACATGATACCAAGCTATTATGTCAGTTCCTAAAGTTAGCCGGTTCCAAGATTAGTTTTCTGTGCCCTTATAAAATTTATTCTCTCATCCTGTAGTTAACCTCTATTATTTTCATCACACCTTCACCTAAATAAGATAGCCGATTCCCCTAGCTGCTGCAGTTTAGTGCCCATTACAGTATTTCCCAAGAGATTTCTGCAAGAACAAATCCCCACTCAATCCATAAAAACATTAAAATGTCATTTTGTTTTATTCGCACAGAGAAGTTAATTTTATTTGTTAATATTGCGCACCAACTACTGAAACATGTTACAATATAGTATTAGTAAAATCTCTACCTGCATCTTCAATTTTGAGCCTATCCATCAGCCATTCGGTCAGGTCGTACCCTATAAAAAAAATCATCAAAATAAATAAGAATAAGTTTTTAAATTTTGTATAATGACAATTTGGAATTACTTTTGTTAATCTTCGTTATTCTACCTATCATAGGCCTTTCGACTGTTCACCAGTTTTCTTCAGTGGAATTTTAATCTTCATTATTCAATCTACCACAGGCCTTTCGACTGTTCATCAGTCTTCTTCAGTGGTGTTATATATATATGTATATAATATACCTAGGCCTATGGTAGATGGAATAATGAAGATTAACAGAAGTATATCCCAATTGTCATCATACAACATTTAAATCTTAATAATTGTGAAAAAAATTGTAGCTGACAGACTTTCATAGTGAATTTCCACATTTTTAGCTCAGATTGTAAACTGTACATTCCCCACTCTATATAGATCAAGCTCTGAGTTCACAGAAAAGTAATAAATGTCTAAAAAAAATCACTGTTGACTTCAATATTGAATGGCTAATGCTGTCTAGTATAAATTCATGACTTCTGGCTTTGTAGATTCTCAAGTCTTCAAAACTGCATATACCAAGATATCATTTGCCATTAAACCTGACATTGACATTCATAAACCTTAACACCACTAAAGAAAAAGATCTGTCTAATATCTGTCTACCATAAAAAAAAATTCATATATCTGTAAAACTAAAAAAAGCAATACCTTTTTTTTATTAATAAATTCATCAGACTTGCAATTTAAAGTTCTAAATGGAAAGGAACTAAGAAACTTAGAGCAATTCTTCTTTATAAATCTTTCCACTACTGTATTGATTTTCTTTTCTCCAGAGTACCAAAGAGCAATTACATAAATCAGGAGAAAATAGAAAATCCTTTGTGCCCTCATTGAAACTTCATCTCATTATCCTTAAGAAGCTTTAAAACCCCAAAATATTATTTATATTTTATTATCAAGAAATTTAAGACAAACATAGCATCTTGGGACAAAGCCTGCTACCACTGTATTTGAATAAAAAGTAGTTTCGTTACCACAGCTTTTGCTTTTGCATTATTCAGTAGTATTTTTTTGGTATATCATTTCCACTATTCATGTAGAAAAATGTAATGCTGCAAAAGTTAGTCAAAATCATGTGAATATTTCATAGATTTGTTCAAACAGATGAAAGTTACATGACTTTTTTTTTTTAAATATTCACCAACTGAGTCCGACTTAATGTGGTAAACAACGATTGGGTGAATTTAGTGTTGCATTTGCATAGAAAAGTAGGAAAACCACACAAAAACCTAATTAAAGGTGAGTGATAGATGTTCTTGCCATAGGAACAGCATCTTAATTAAATCAGAGCTATTTTTTAAAAAAATACTGGTACAAATATTAACTTCTGTGTTCAAATAAGAATAGATGATCAACTTAAAAGGTATAATAAATAAACTGCTACTTTAGTGTGAAATATATATTTTTTTTTATGTCTAAAAGCTTTTTTTCTTATACATTTTAATTGTTTAGTTGACTGACTACAAAGCAGGTATTGCAGGAAAGAGAAAAATGTATCCTGAAATTGCCCCTTGAAGTGTACTTCATGAAATACATGCACCACATACATAATGCATCATTTCTCAGGCTCCATCCATGGGTTAATATTGACAAAATGTCCAATATTTAACCTGAGATAATAAAGAAAAAATTGTCTTTTCAATTTCCATATTATCCGAAAAATTTAGTCGAATTAAAACTCCGACGATGGTACATGCATACAAATTACAAACCTTTTAGTTTCAAACATTCTTTTCTTTTTTTTAATATCATATGTATATCCTCTTCAATTTTTTTTTATCTTGAAAATCATAATTTAAAAAAAAATCGTTTTATTTCTTTTTATTTTTAAAACAGCAAATTTAATTAAAAGTCTAGAATCCATTATTAAACATTCTTCTTTGTGTACTGACAAGAGCTTTCAGAATAAATTAAAAAACGTGCTCGAGATAAAACAAAAAAATGTCATGTCATGACTAAATTAACAAACATTATTTATCAATGATCATTTGAAGTAATAGGTGGTTTGCGCATGCCAATTGTATTTAGAAATGTTATTAAATATGAAATATTAAAAAATATTTCGTGTCAAAATTCCTAATTTTTCCATTCTCGTGACAAGATTTTTAAAAAGTTTATTCGAATTAAAAACGAGAATTCAAAAATTAAATCTGCGCAGTAAGATGCGCAGTGCGCTTAAATTTTGAAATAACAGTGGCATCACGAAAGAACGAGCATGTCTCGACTCCAAACTGAGGTTTTAGCAAATAAAACCTGCCAAATTTGTAGTTGGGAACATCATTTACACATCCTAACACGATTCCATGCAAGAAAATAGGGAAAAATTGAGAAAAATGACAAATCCCGAGTGCGGACACCAGCAAACATCGTGGCCGCAGAACACGCACCTACGTCGGCCACGATGTTCGCAGACGAACGTGAAATTGGTTTGTCAATATTTTTCACGATTTTGACTATTTTTAAGCTGGATTTTCACAGCAAAAATAGAATAGATAATTTGTAAACTAAATCAAATGTTTATTCAATGTTCCAAGCAGTTGGAACAATTAAAATCAGCTTAAAAAACTACCTACCCTAACACTAACTTGATTTTTATTATTGTCGTGTGTTTGTTTGTGGCGCAAATGCCAAGACGACAAACTCGTAATTAAATTACAAAATAATAGGCAGTTTGCGATTTCTCGTACCAGATTTTTTTTATTACGAGAATGCAAGATATTGTTAAAAATCTCGTTACATGTATTCTCGTTTAAAAGGTCTCAGTCGAGATTTTTCAAAAATCTCGTCTCAAATTGTCGTGTACGTATACGACTTGATTTGCGCATGCGTACTGCATGCAATACAACAATTGTCGTGAAATTCTGCCGACATTTTCCCTCCGCTTCGGCTGTAATGTTGCCAAATTTGTGCCAATTTCAATATCTCAGGTAAGTTTTTTTATTAGTCAAACACCTTGCACAAACCACAAGCCCAATACTTATGCTTAATTTGTGATAGTTCTGCCAAAAATTGTTGCCGCCGATTTGTGTTGTCGTATGTAACACGTTTCGTGACAAATCGCAAACACACGATACGACATTTTATTTACGAAATTTAAAAAAACAAAATTTTCCAAAAATTTCGTTTTTTAAAACTTGTTTTCAGTCTCGTATGAGAAATCGCAAACTGTCTAATTAAAAATACGAGAATTGTTTTTTTATTTTTAATTACTGCGTCTCGTAATTATTATTTTACGTGACGCGCGCAAACCATCTAAACAAAAAAAAAATAAAAAAATTTATTTTTTTAAATTTTATATTTTTAAATCCCCTTGAATTTTTAAAAATAATGATAAAACAACCGACATTTCCTCATTAATTTACTTTAATTAATTAAACCCACTTGAAAGCGAATGAAAGGAATGCTGCACCCATCTTGCCATTCCCTGCTGTGTGCGACTGAATGTCGGTTGTTATAGCAACCAACTTATTTATTCCCTGCAATTTCTTCACCAATATCCAGTAAAAAAAGTTCCAGTAACATATAATTTCAAAACTACAATAATTTATGATATAATAAGCGTGAAATGTGAAATTCATTGTGGTAAAAGTATAAAATGGATACCCTGTAATGTAGTGCAGTAATGCATTAAATATTACATAAACTACACAATACGGTAACAAACATATATAAAACACGCGTTTTTAAGCTTTTAAAGTTTTTGAAGGGCTAATTATTATTAGACAACAAGAACTGAAAAAACTTTATTTTACAAGAAAACAAGAACATGATATATGTTTGTTGTAGTTTACTTAATCAATTCGATGACAGTACGACTTATTGTTTTATAAACTCCATTGCTAACACATTGCGACAAACTCCCATTGGCTAGAGCTATTCCCGGTTGATTGTCTAATGCACTTAAAAAATAGTTCGAAAAACGACCATAAAAGACCATAAACGAGCATAAGCTAACATAAACAAGCATAACTAAACAAGCGAACATAAACGAGCATAAGCGAACATAAACAAGCATAACTAAACAAGCGAACATAAACGAGCATAACTAAACAAGCGAACATAAACGAGCATAACTAAACAAGTGAACATAAACGAGCATAACTAAACAAGCGAATTTAAACGAGCATAAGTGAACAAACGAGCATAAGCGAACATAAACGAGCATAAGCGAACATAAACGAGCATAACTAAACAAGCGAACATAAACGAGCATAACTAAACAAGCGAACATAAACGAGCATAACGACATAAGCGAACATAAACGAGCATAAGCGAACATAAACGAGCATAAGCGAACATAAACGAGCATAAGCGAATATAAACGAGCATAAGCGAACATAAACAAGCATAACTAAACAAGCGAACATAAACGAGCATAACTAAACAAGCGAACATAAACGAGCATAAGTGAACATAAACGAGCATAAGCGAACATAAACGAGCATAAGCGAACATAAACGAGCATAAGCAAACATAAACGAACATAAACGAACATAAACATAAGGAAACATAAACGACCATAAAATCGACCATAAAAACGACCATAAAAACGATCATAAAAACGACCATAAAAACGACTAAAAAAACGACCTTAAATTTGTATTAATGTACAAGCAAACAGGCGCTAGCCAATGGGAGTTTGTCGCAATGTGTTGGCAATGGACTTTAGTAGATTTATTATATCAGTTAACAAGAGTTGGTTTGTTTAGTCAATATCAGTTATCACTTCAATATAACTTTAACTTTGATATCATTTCTTAGAATAATGTAGTAAGTTTCATCAATTTCGCCAAACTGGACATTATTCATATTGTTTGGCGTTCACATGAACCAAATCAAGAGAAAATTGAATCAATTAGGAAGTTCATCAAAAGTTAATCTCATGTTTTCATGAGCATAGAACTATAAAAGACCTTGCAAACACTTGCTCCTGGCGCTGTTTTTATATATCTGTATTTCATGTTCCATGTTTACTCATGTTGCATGCGGGCATATATTGGGCTAATGCTTAGTTCAAACTGAACGTAACTTAAGGGATTTTAATGTAACGTAAGAAAAGTACCGTATGGTTTTGTTCACACTGTTTGCAGACAGTAAATTTAAGATGCCGGTTCATTTCGTCGACACCATTTCGTCGACGAAACGGCGTCGATGAAATGTAGTCGCTGAAGCGACCAATTCAAGATGTGAAAAAAAAAATATAAAAAAATTGCTTCGACGAAATGAACCGTCGACGAAATGGGTTATTTCGTCGGGAACCCATAAGGGAACCCCAAATTTAAACCGACCAATCGGAATAAATTGTGTTGGATTTAGATCCAAAACCAGATTAAATTCCAGTTTCACAAAGCAGAAATGAATGATAATTGTGAGGAATAATTAGTTGATTTGCTGCTGTTAAGCCTAAAATAAATGTTTTTATGATAGTTTCTAGCTTTTTTGAAATAACATTGTAATCATTGTTGCTAACAGATACAACAATCACATCTAGTGTGTGTGTGGTGTGCTCACCCGACAATTTCACTCCAGCCTCAATAATAGTCCATGCATCCTCCTTGGTATTTTTTTCTCTAGACTGATATTCCATAAATTTGACATCTTTAACCAGCCCAATAACAAACTCATCTATATAAACAGATTTGTATAATCAGGTGAATCTAATAGTGGGTGCTCCATGTTTGCATTTGCAGCAATGGTGGACATAAATCACACAATTTCTCATTCAATCTCGTTTTTCATGAGAGAAGCAGCTGTCTTCTCATTGGTTGGCCGTAAGTTCTTAAGTTACGTTACGTCCTACTTCAAAATCAATTTTGAAGTAAGAACTTAAGTCTACGTCTGTGTTTTTAAGCCCCCAATGCATTGCACAGCCTCCTTGCGTTACGTTACGGAGTAATGTGAACACCAGTGTGAACTAACCATAATATAGGCAAATGAACCGAGCATGTACCAATCTTATCTTTATACCAAGCAATAGTCGGAAAGCAAATCCCTGTTAGTTCATGTTTAAGTTAAGTTTACCAGCGTTTTATAGTATATGGTAAATGTTATGTTTTGAGAAATCCCAGGAAGTTTGGGCATTTACTTGAATGTCGCTTCGACACAAAGAAATAAAAATAAATTCTCGTTTTATCTAAATTCTTTTGTCAGTGGGAATTTAAAGCCTTTTTCGTGTTTTCTAGAAAGTTCTACCTACAAGAATAAGCAGCATAATACCAGCTGCAAATACAAAACAGCATTTACAAATGGCTTGTTTGTGAGCGTGCTCAGTTTTGTTATCATCAGATGTATCTAACTAGAAATGTACTGAAAAAATTGCACAGAATTCGCATTGATTCGTTAAAGTTAATGCCTCGTTGCACTACCAAAGAACAATATAGATTAGAAAATTAAACCCGAACTACAGTTGCCCGATATCTTGATGCTAAATTTGAACTGCTCATCGACAACTACGCAACAATCACAGCTTGGTTGAATGCTGATGCATGCTATGCAAAACATAAATCCCTGCTCGTTGACGTAAATCAAACCAAAATAAACATATCACACAATAATTATTGTTATTTTTTGTATTTTAAATAAGCCAAGGGTATTTCCTTAGGGGAAAGAAATTTCAAATTCCAGTTCACCTTTTCCATGAGCTAGCCTAACGCCTAAGGCGGGCTGACCTCACCTTACTAGATGAAGTAGACTGGAAATAGAAATTGTTGCCACGAGCCGTTCGGGAAAATAGACAGTACGTTTTAAATAAGATCATAATAAAAAATCAATTATTAAGTTCTTATGTTTGTTGTGGTCCGATTTAAAACAACGACAGCAGACTGTTTTTACCTTATATTTTGATGTATCGTACATCAGGATTCGCGATTGTTATGCTCAGTCAGCCTAGGTTCCCACACAAGAAAAATCGCGCGATTCCGTTTTGAGTTTTGCCTCAAAATCATGCTATTTTTAAAATTTTAAAATTTTTCTAGGTTTCCACATGTAGCAAAAACACAGATAAACGTAGAAAAATTTTCAATTTTAAAAATAGCATGATTTTGAGGCAAAACGCAAAACGGAATCGCGCGATTTTTTGTGTGTGGGAACCTAGGCTGATGCTGGATTCTCACTTGCGGTAAAATCGCGCGATTTTATTGCGTTTTCGGTTTTTTAAAACTTATTTTGCCTCAAATTATGCTATTTTTAAAATTGAAAATGTTTCTAGGTTCCCACATGCAGCAAAAACAGAAAAAAACCTTAAAAAAATTCAATTTCAAAAATAGCGCAATTTGGACGTTAGTTTTCCATGCGGAATTCACGCGATAAAGCGGAAAAATCGCAAGTGAGAACCCAGCTTTAGAGATGCAGAGTTCAATTTTTAGCATTAAGATATCGGGCAGCGACTGTAAGCGGAAAATGTATGCTTAACTAAACTAAAAGGTTATGGCTATTTCCGCCCAATCTTGGGCGGATTTAGCACTGTAGCTATTTTCGCCCAATATTGGGCAGATTTAACCACTCCAAAACTAAAAATATGGCATCCATTTTTAAATTCTAGTTTTCTGCTCTTTTTTGCCCACTTTTCAGTCCACAGGTAGGCCCCAACGACAGGAAAACATATTTTTCTGCAGAGCAGAAAATTTTCTGTCTGAGTTTCTTTCAAGTAGGAACCTAGCATGATTCATCTTTAAATTTATCTAACATTTTCATCCACTTACTATATGTCCCCAAAATTTTCCTGGGCTCCGTAACTTACAGTACAATAAGGGTCCCGACACTGAAAAGCAATTGGGCGTTATGACCTTACCGATGGTATTTTTGCGAGAGCCATCATCGTACTAATGTAAATGATATTTTATGGGCATAAAATATGCATCAAAAATTCCAATTTATGCAATAAAAATATGCATCAAAAATTCCAATTTATGCAATAAAAATATGCATCAAAAATTCCAATTTATGCAATAAAAATATGCATCAAAAATTCCAATTTATGCAATAAAAATATGCATCAAAAATTCCAATTTATGCAATAAAAATATGCATCAAAAATTCCAATTTATGCAATAAAAATATGCATCAAAAATTCCAATTTATGCAATAAAAATATGCAAAATGTTTGAATTTGGTAAAAATGTATGCAAATTTTTTAAATTTGGTTTCATTTCATTGAAATTTTTTTTTAAATTGGTGAATTTCAATCACAAAATTGTTAATTTGATGAAATTTGTAGAATCCTCAACAGTTATCCAAATTTGCCATTACAAAACTGTCAAATCTGATGAAATTCCATCACAAAATTTGATAAAATTAATGCATACAATGTAGTATATTTATCCATTAAAAAATGCTCAAATTTGGATTTTGTGCGGCCGAATTGATCAAAATATGCAAAAAAATAAAAACATTTGCATTTATCCTAGCAATAATCAGAACCTATTTATTTTGTTTTTCTTGAATTTCCAATTGTTTAAACCATTCAAAACAATTGAGAATCCGATTATTTATTGAATACATCTGAATGGCGGTCCCATTTCATGCATTCACCATCTAGGTACGATTCACACAGATTTTCAAAAAATCTAGAATCTTGGATAACCAGTCTGCCCATCGGCAACAAGCAGCACAAATTTCATTTGCAATAATGTGTACAATGCAATTTCCTGTTCTCGCTTACAACCATCTTTTAAATCGCTCACCCATAAAGGCGCAGGGGATATGTGAAAGGAAGACTTTCTGGCAACGAACGGGCACACCTCGCTCTTCATGCTGCATTTCCTTCACGAGAGCTTCCATCTGTGAAAGAGATTAAGAAGAAAATAAAATGTCAATTTATCCACACTTAATCAACATAAACACATTTTAATCACATAATTAATTCAGTTGGTATTTTATTGATGGGTTTTGTTTCAAATCAATATTCATTAAACTAAACTCGAAGCTTGAATTATTTATTACTAGAATCATCTAAATTCTAATGGGGTATTACACTCTGTAAACAGAATCAGCTGCCATTATATAATTAGTAAAAAGCAAACTATACTGTTACTTACTCTCATAAAGAAAATCATAATAATTTTTGCATTCAATGTAGCGTAAACTGAATCTTGGTGTTAAGCACATATATAGTGTGCCTGCAATGCGTATAAATGCACACATGTTTAAAGCGGTGGAAAAAATGCAGATTAAAGATACCAATGGCTTCATTCCAATAATAACTGAAATTCCTGTTCATAATTTTCACCGTTAAAATTTCACACACCAAAACTAATCTTTTATGTCGTTTTATTTGAATTTACCTATTACCCCAAAGTTGGGTAAAATGTCATTGGCTAAAAAATGCATTGTATCAAAAGTATATATTGTGGTATCTCTTTTTAATCCCCTTGTCGAGCTGAGTCAAATAAGCAAAACCCCTCAAAAACTAAGTTTTCGTAAAAATACACTAAATACAGCTGGATGTACCCACGGAAATTCCACAACAGGGGCTACCAATCAGTCCTTGCCAACACTTGCAAATGCCTGCTCGTTTCACCAAATTGTCAATAGAGGGACTGATCAGCGGTCACTAAACACCTAATTCCTAACGCCTGCGGCGGACTAACCTAACCAGTCCCTGTAAATACTCAAACAAACACAAAAATGTAATGCTGGCATGAGCTCCCATTCTTTGTCAGCTTTAGATGCATTGTTAGCCAAACCTCGTTATGATAACACTACCAAACCAAACGTTGAGCCATTGCAACGAGATTTGTAATAGTAGGTTTTGGCAATGTAACATTTCATTGTTCCCATGAAACAAGAACATGTCTTAACAACATTTAGAAAATATTTTTATAAGAATGTCTTTTTTATCAACATTTTTTCAACATTCAAACATAACATTAAACATAGTAGGTGCGTTCAATTTGATTTAGATAAATTAACTTAGTTGACTTAACTGCTAAGTTGACTTAAACTCATTATATGTGACGTTTTGGACGTCATAGTTAAGGCAAATGACTCGCTTAAGGTAAAAAATCGCACTTAAATTGCGTCCAATATTGCCTGAATAAAATTCTTAAGTCTGTAGTTGACTTAAAGTGGCAGGATATGATGTATTTGACGTCATATTTATCTAAAACCTCCTACTTTAGACATCTTTACTTAAGTTACCCAATTCGTATCTTAAGTAAAGATGTCTAAAGTAGGAGGTTTTAGATGAATATGACGTCAAATACATCATATCCTGCCACTTTAAGTCAACTACACACTTAAGAATTTTATTCAGGCAATATTGAACGCAATTTAAGTGAGATTAATTACCTTAAGCGAGTCATTTGCCTTGACTATGACGTCCAAAACGTCACATGTAGAGTTTAAGTCAACTTAGCAGTTAAGTCAACTAAGTTAATTTATCTAAATCAAATTGAATGCACCTAGTGATTTTACATTAAACGAATATTGCATATCAACAATCGATATTTCCACTGTATGATTGTTGTATCCAAATATTGATATAACATCTAATGAACATTCATTGGATGTTGTATCAATATTTTTATACAACAATCAAACAGTGGAATTATAAAAAAAGACATTCTACTATTGAATCAACAATTCTAATCTTTTTTCTGAATGTTGTTTAGACATTTTCTTGTTTCGTGGGTTGCCGACAATGAGGCGATTGTTGCCGATCATACAATTCATCATGGACAGGACACAGGAGAGGGTGGGGTGTTTGACCCCTAAATTTAATAGAATGCATTGTCATCGGCAACGGGTCTATGATGTGCCAATTTTCGACTCAATTGAACGACGGGAAGTGTGTCAATCGGCCCACCAGAGATTTGCACTCAAACAAACAAACAAACAAACAAACAAACAAACAAACAAACAAACAAACAAACAAACAAACACAAATAAACAAAAGTGAAGTTAATGGTGTATTTAAAAATCAATTGTTTTGTAGTCCAAAGATGTGCGCACCAATACAAAGATGTGCGCACCAATACAAAAACTTGAATACAAATATGCAAGCGTTTTCGTTTGATAACAATGGCATGTTTTGGGGCTGTGGAGCAATGATTTTTCGACTCAGCTCGATGAGGGGATTAAAATGAGACGCCATAATTTACTAATAAAATAATAAACTAATTATTCTAATTTTTTCAAAATAATTTCCTATTAACATACTGTTTTTTTAATGATATTGTACTAAACAAATGATTCTCTACAACTTTCTAATTGAAAATTTTTGTCTAATTTCAACAGTTTTTAAGATACAGTGTGAAAGTCATTGTTGCAATCATTTGATGATTGTTTTGATATCGCCATTGAAAACCGCACCAAGCAATTACTATTCAACTGCATTAGCAGAATTTTGATATCTTTATCCGTTTTGGAAATTTTTTGAGTGGAAACAGACTTTTGCTCCACCCTGTATACTTTCGATACCCAACCAACCTTGAAGTCAATTTCCCATTCTTTATTTTATCTTGTGTCCTTTGTTCCTTTATATTAGGTCGGGTAAATGTGAAGGTTTTCTAATCTCCACGCTGTACTTTTTACTGACTTGAAGAGTTATCACCTTCAAACTCGGTTCATCCAGATTGCTAGTCCATCCATTCTCACTACATACGTCAACATAGCACCGAATTAGATGCCTTGCAATTCCCTTGGTCAATATCTATCTCCTTTCCAATGCTCACTATTTCATCCCTGTGGTGGTCTTCGCGGCGTCCCTATTGGGATGCCACTCCAATCTTCGTCTGTCGTCTCCACAATGCCATGCCTCACTAAATAACCCACCGAAGCAATAACAGTCTCCTCTCAGTTTAACAGTCTCCTCTTGACTCCAAGCTGTGGTCTTCGAACAGACTCGACCAATTGGAACCAAAAAATGCATAAAAATTAGTCATGTGCCCCATTTCATCCCCTTTACAAAAAGGACTGATTTCACTGAAAACAGCAATATTTCAGTTTGGCTCGGGACTGTATAGTGTAAATCAATCTTCAGAAATTGTTTACGTTTCTAAAGTCGATTAATTCAAAGTCATTTTTAATTTGCATCTGCCAAGACAACCATCCATTTTATTTTGGTCATCAGAGATTTCGCTAATGTCATTATTATTATTATTATTATAAGTGGAAATTCAGTGCTAATCACATCTCCTAGCCAACTGGGACTTGGAAAATTAGATTTATGATCCTGTAGGTTTATTGGATGTCCGCAAACTAGGTTAAAATATTGTAATTTCTATTCTACTCATCTAGTATACATGAAAATGACCTCTCATTACTGCATAGTTATTTTTCAGTGTAAACAATTTTTTTTTTTATTTGCATATATCACCCTTTGTTGCATGACATTGTTATGCAGTTTCACATTATTTATCAAAAATAGAGACATTCATCAAGAGATAAAATCTTTTGGATGTCTTGTGCATAGGAAAGTTCTATTGTGCTAAAGTCTGTTTACAAAATCTTGAGATAAACTCTCATTAATTAATTGGTTGGTCACAAATTTGATTGTGAATTAAAAAAATTAAAAATTGGAATTTAATTTAAAAATATCCAAATGGTACAATACCACTGGAATTTTATTTTATTTTAGAGTTTTTAAAACATAATTGTTCTAATAAAATGATAAAAATTAAAATGCCATAAACTCTTTTAACAACCATTCAAAAAGTCTGTCCAACTGCTGTCTCTAGATAATGCAAACTCATCAGCACTCTCTTCACGTCTTGGCATGTACAGCTCATCTTGTGGAGCACAAGTGAATATATAGCAGGGATCTCTATATTATTGTTATCTATGGTCAAGGCACACAGGGGATAGGTGAAAAGAAAATTAAATTTAGCATTTGTTTCATGCATATAGTAAAAATCCCAAAAAAAATAATCAAGGTATCTAATAAAATAAGAATCGATTGATTTCGCAACCCCTTGCGGATATCCTACTTGTTAAAAAAAGAAAAAAGAAAGTAGGTACGTGATGAAAAATTCACCAAGATTCACCAATACTTTACTGAAATTACTTCCAATACGTAAATTACACCTTAAAGGGATGATGACTGAATAATGTTTGCCATATCTTAAAATGGCCGAAATAATTTTTATTAATTTTTTAAAGTTTCCAAAACACGTTTAAAAAATCATTTTGTATCCTAAACAGCTCATTTGAGCTTTATTAACCTTGTGGGCCACAATTGGCATGGTGCTGTTTCTGACGTCGCAGTTGGATATTCCCCATGTTAAATACATAGGGTTTACGTCACAATTGGCAACAATCGCGCACATTCTCGATTTAGTCTTGCTTTTATCTCTCACTTTTTCAGAAAAATTATTTAAAGGTTTTAAAACATGCTTTAATCCAATGGACCAATAAAAAATCTGATGTCGTAAATCCCTTAACAATTTTCAAAACCGTAAAAAAATATGCAATATTGTTAAACTCTCTCTTTTAAGTACCGAACAAAATTTCTGGTGGCTTTATTGCCAAATAATAATCACTAAAAAAATAAATACCCACATGGGATCAATTTCATCTAATAGAACAACGAGTTTCCAAAAACCCTCCCAATATTCAATATCTTGTCAATTTTATATCCAAAAACTTTTTTTGATATGAGGTATTGTGTCAATAACAATAAAAACTTTTTTATTTGTACAATATACCATGTCAGGTCACTATTTCAATCTATGACATTAGGGAAGTTACAGCAGTTACTCTTTCCTTATAAAATCCAATGCCAATTGCACCATCTAAAACAAAACTTTTCAAACGCAGCTATATAGTGATTTCTTGTCATTAAGCCTTGGTGGTAAATTCGGCACAACTTTCCTTAGAAAACAACATTAAAACAAAGCTCCTTAAAGGCTCTTAACAAAGCTTTCGGCAGCGGTACGCATAAATAACAAATTTTATAATCAATATATGAGATCGAGTGGAAAAAGATGTTAGAATGGACCGTTTCCGAAAGGTTTATTGGACAAATACTCATAAATCCATCATTTAATTACACGCAATGCCGGTTTCCCATTAGGCAAACTAAGCATGTGCACAAAGGCACATTTTAAGAACCTCAGCCTTATCATCCTGTATTTGGAAAATGAATTTACGAGCCAATGTTGTATTTTTTATTTTTATTTTTTTTTTTTATTAAAAAATAGATAACATTATTCTGACATTTTTTTCATTCTAAAAGTCAATTTTTCTATGAATGCTCCAATTTTGTTGCCTTTGTGCACCTAAAAATTGAATTTTCACATCTGAAAAAATGCTCTCTTTTGTAAAGATTATTTCTGTGTCCATAAATATATGTAGTTGTTGCCTTAACAAATTCTCAGAGTCATCTTAATGTAAACTTTTAATCAATAAGTGAGTTAAAATTTATTAAACTTAAACTCCTTTTACCACAAGATTAGGTATAATGATGTCATTAGTTGAGATCTTTGTTAATGCATTTCGAAATGCATTGTATCGAAAGTATGTATATAGTATATATTATGATATCTCATTTTAATCCCCGCATCGAGCCGAGTCGAAAAATTATTATTGTTTCGCAGCTCAAAAATATGCGCAACAATACAAAAAAACCGAATAAAAATAATTTTTTAATTTTACAAGCGTTTTCGTTTGTTAACAATAGACGGTTTGCGCTTTCACGAACGTAATTTTTTTAATTACGAATGTTAAATAAATACGAGATTTTAAAAATAAATCTCGTATTTAATTTAACATTCGTATTAGGAATATACGAGATTTATTTTTCAAGTCGTTCGTATATTAGTTGATAATACGAATGCTCTGCACATGCGCAGTGTGCACAAAACTTTGCACATGCGCATTGTTCTGCAATTTGAAGCGAGCGCGGCATCCATCTTGATTTTCATCGACTCGTTGTATTTTCGGTAGTGTTTAGTCATCCAGGTTAGTAATTTGTTTGCAAATAACTATTTTTTTATACAAACATGCCATTTTACACACATAATTTACACTAGAATATTACAATTTTTGAGCAAGCCATGTTTCTTGTTCATTTGTTTATTTCGTTTCGTTCGTGTTTGATTGTTTGTGCAAGCGCAATCTGAAACAATTTTAATAATTACGAGACACGAGATAATTAATAAAAATGAATTTATTTCATATTTATTAATTATCTCGTGTCTCGTAATTAAATCTCGTTCGTGAAAGCGCAAACCGTCTAATGGCATGCACGTTTTGGGGCTACAAAACAATAGTTGCATTCGAAAATTAAAACCAACCTGGTTTTAGCTGTTTTAGAAAAGTTAGTTTCAGCCTGGTTTTATAGCAATTTTAGAATGACCTGGTTTTAGTTTGGTTTTAATTAAATTCTATCTTGAACTTAGCTGGGAATTTTAGTTAAAAAAGTCAAAATCAAAATCAAATCAAAATCAAAAATTAGATTTAGTTGATAAATTGTCTATTCCTTCTTGGCTAATATATTCCATGAGAATCCAGCTAGAAAATAGTAAAGTATGTGAAAATAAAGACAAATTATTTCATCAGCGAACATCGTGGCCGACATAGGTAATGCATGTCCCGCGACACGATGTTCGCTGATGTCCGTTTGTCATTATTTTTCGCAATTACCTATTTTTATGCCGATTTCTCATGAAATCGTTAGGATGTTGTTAAATTACGTCCCCACCTACAAAATCTGCAAGTTTTATTGGCTAAAACCTCAGTTTAGTGTTGAGAAACACCATGCTCGATCTATCATTTCCAAAATGGCTGTTACAGAATGCTGCTAAAACCCAATAAAACTAAAACCTGGTTTAAAACGACCAACTGGAGATCGTTTTGGTTTAAGCAGTTTTTAGGGTCTAAAACAAACACCAGGCTGAAACCAACTTCTCTAAAACGACTAAAACCAGGTTGGTTTTCATTTTCGAATGCAGCTATTGATTTTTTGACTCAGCTCGACAAAAGGATTAAAATAAAATACTATAATAGAAGTATTTATATGCTTTCGATACTATGCATTTCTCAGCCAATGACATTTTACCCAACCTTGGATCAAAAGGAGTTTATCCATGTTTTTATTTCTTACAGTATCCTCAATGTAGGCACCATTCTTAGCTCTAAAAAAATCATCATCGCCATAGCTGGAGAGTTTTTCCTCCTGATAATAAACAATGGTAACTGCAATAAGGCTAAGGCTGTATGATGTGGCAGATAGAGTCATTATGACAGCGGTGATGTTCTTTAGAGCTACGAATGGTGCTCACATTGAGACTTATTAGGCTACTCGGAAAGTTTCAACACTTTTTTTACTTTAAAAGACATTTGATTATATAGAAATGCCAAACATTCGATAACCCTGTATAATTTACTTTCAAAATTGGAAATATAAAATGGATTTTGAATATCCAACTGCGACAATTCAAAACTGCCATGAGTATGCAGAGTATTCTGCACCAGCCACATGTCACATGCAGCAAAGAATAAATTGCCAAAAAGCGTCAATGATAAGCAGTGGTTTTGACAGAAGCTGTTATCAACACCTGACAACAGACACCCAGGTCAAAATGAAAGAGTGCCAGATGTTTTGTTCACCTTTAATATAAAAATCTTAGATTTAGTGACGCATCATTTTCAGGAACAAATCCAGAAAAATTCCCACGAGAGGGCATCCAAGTCTGTGCGCCATTTTTGGGCAAAAATAATTAAATAATGGCTATGTTACAATTGATTTTGATTCTCAAGTGTAGAGGGGGGGTCTTGATGGCCTACTCTTTTCTTTAATTATCGATTTCACATGAATTTAGTACCTACTTCGCAAACACTGTGATGCCTAACCACAATAAATAGAATTTACCATATGGGAAAATCTCTACAAATATTGAGTTCTCTGGATGGAAAACTATATTTGTGCTTCTTGTGGCTGTTAAAGAGTTTACAACATCAAAAATGTTATGTTATGACTGAATAATGTTTGTCATCTCTTGAAATGATTTTTATTTATTTTTTAAAGTTTCTAAAACACGTTTTAAAAATTATTTTGTATTTCAAACAGCTCATTTGAGCTGGGTGAGGGACATTGTTGACCACAACTGTTTCTGACTTCACAGTTGGAATTCCCCATGTTAATTACATAGTGTTTACATCAACAATAGGTAACAATCACGCACATTCTCAATTTGGTCTCGCTTTTATCCGAGGAGTAATCATTCGCAAAAATTCGGGACGAGATTTGTAAATCCCAAAAATCTGATGTAGATTTGGCGGATTTGTGGGATCTGAAGTGGATTTGTATTAATTTCAGGCGTATTCGCGCGCCGGAGGTGGGGGTTCCGACCGAAATCTTGTCCGGAAGTGGAGTGCATAAGCAAAAAAAAAAAAGGGTCATCAAATCTGCTTTTCTGATATTGTAAGGACCGAGCCGGATTTGTTGATTTGAGCTGAGTTTGGTGGTTTTGTAATGGATTTACGTATTTACATTGGAATTCGTGGATTTGGTGTGTATTTATACCGTATTTAGTGCCTTTTTTCCAGGATTTGGATTTGGATTTGAGTGGATTTGTATGGATTTGTATGGATTTGTATGGATTTGTATGGATTTGTATGGATTTGTATGGATTTGTATGGATTTGTATGGATTTGTATGGATTTGTATGGATTTGTATGGATTTGTATCAATTTTGGGTGTATTTGTGTGGATTTATTGGATTTGTGTGGATTTGGTGGATTTATTGGATTTGTGTGGATTTGGTGGATTTATTGGATTTGATGGATTTGTTTGAAATTTGTAAATCTCAAATATCACGAGGGACGGGATTTGGGCGAATGATTTCCCCCTCGCTTTTATCTCTCTCTCTTTCTTTTTCATATTGTCGTCTGCTCGTTTTCACAGCTTCAACATTAGCTTTAAACCCTTTAATATTTTCCTAAAATCGGATAAAAATTATGTACCCCGTATTACCCCAGAAACAGTGCATGCCGGTATACGACGAGACAAAACAGATCAAAAAATAAATACCTACGAAAATAGGTACCATACCATAAAAATAAATAAAATAAAAAATAAATAAAGAATAAACAAAATTAATAAATTATAAATAAATAAATAAATAAATAGAGCAAAAAATCATGAATCACTTTCATGGATTAATTCACAAAAAAAATAAGAATTAAATAAATAGAATAAAATAAAAGACTTACTGTTTTTAGACATTACTTGATATTATAAACCTAAAAAAAATATTGCCAAAAAACGCAAAACTCAAAAAATTTATAAAGGGTTCGAAATTTCCGATATGCCAGAAAAAGTTCCAAACAGTCAATTTTTTAAATCTGGTCAAACTCGCTTTTAATATCTGGCATGCCGCTGTTTCCAGGTTGTCAATGGACCAATAAAAATCTGATGTCTTAAACCCTTTAAACTGGTTAAATTGGTAAATGGGTTCTACCTGTTTTTAAATCTAGTGGAAATTAAATTTTGTAAGTTTTTATTTCAGCATGAAATAGTCACATTACGCTTATAATTAAATCGAAAAAATATGAATTTTTACGTGGAAATCCATGCAAAATTATTGAAAGTCAATGAAAATCTCTAAATTCAGTGGAATTCGCTGTAAAACAATGAAAAATCATTTTTGAAAATCATTGAAAAAATCTCTGTAAAAAAGCAATAAACTAAAAATCAATAAAAAATTAGCTAAAAATCAATGAAAATTACCGAAATAATTATTTTTATTCTGTCAGAATTTTTAATTTTTATTTATTATGTAAAATCATATGTAAAATTGAATGAAAATGATGTTAATCGACTATTTTCGACTATTTGGGTCAGGCCGTAGGTCGTGGGTCGTATCGCTTATGGATTGATCATTTGTGGTGGGGACCTACGACCTACGACCTACGATTAGCCGGACCCTTTAAACTTGGAACAATGTGAATGAGACCGACAGCATCATCTAAGAAAGATCGACTTTCTGCCTTCCTTAAACAGGTAATTTCGGCTACTGACTCTTTAAAAGTTGCGCAAGCGGGTATGGTCGCTATAGCCGGCCACACCGTTCGTGCTGGAGCGATCACATTGGGCCTACCATTCCGTCGTGATGTAGACACGGTTCCGGCGAAGTTTGGAAGGAATTTGAGCGTGGGGTCGTGGGGTTCCCATTGTTCCCGTTGCCGCAGCCAGACACCGGTATGACGACACTACCGCACCACACAGTTTAATGGTTGAGTCGTTGCAATGAGGTATTGCGGCAACAATTCCTGTTTGGTCTTGCAACAATATTTTTCGTGTATTAAAAACGTTTGCATGTACTGTATACTGTGTGTAGTAGAGAATTGTAAAATTCTTTGATAAAAATGGCTTAACGCAACTTTTTAAGTTGTTTTTATGTTAAAAAAACTTAAAATTTGCGTAATCTACATCAAAATGATTTAAGCGCCGCCCTCGAATTTCCGACGTCCCGTCCCACCGGCTACAATTTGGAATAAGCTCCGCGGCGCTAATTCGACAAAATACGGTAATACTAAAAAAAAAAACACAAGGCCAACAAACAGCTTCTGTACCCCAGAAGGCTCCGGGTGACTTTTCTTGTTTTTTTATATACTTTATTTTAAATTCATTACTTCTAAAAAATGTGTTGAAGTCTATTTTGAGATCTTGTATTGGATTTGTCCACTGTGTAGGAAAAGCAGAAAAAATCAATTGCTTGTTAATCAATTGCACCGTAAATCCCATAATTATTACTCGCTAGCCCTTAAGGGGAAAGACAGCCTCTAAGTGCAGAGCAGAAGTCAGAAAAGCTTGGTTAGGCAATTTCTCAACCCTGCAGTCATCACTCCCAACAACTCGTGTGTTCACGACATTGCCAACGTATGTGAAAAGTTATTACACACAACCGGCTGGGCTTCCTGTCTAGTAAGTCGCTCATCAACAATAAGCAAATTTAAATAGTAATAAACAAAACTTGTTGACTTTCTAATTTCTAGTTAAAGAACAAATCAGCAAAAAATTTTGCACCATTAAAAATCTGCAGAATAATCACAAAATCACCAGCATCAGCATAAATTCTGCAACATCAACAAAAAATCTGCAACCATTGCAGTGACCAAACAATCATACAACACCTCAGCTAACAAATGATTTTTTTTTTGTAGATAAATCACAAGCTAAACATAGATCTATCCTCCGACTGGTCTATATTTCTATTCACTTTCTAATTACTCCTTCTGGCAATAGACCAAGACGTCAGCTATAAGCTTTTAATTAGGCACATTTGAGAAATCTGCCAAATCCAACAACTCATAAAGGTCCCTCAACTTTGACACTGTGGAATTGCATCAGCCAAATTACTAGTTGAAACAGAAGATTAATTTGTTGACACATCCACTCACTTTATAGGTTCAAAGCAAACAATCCAGACTCACCATTAATTCTGTTCCACATGAGAACAACATCAATATAATGGGAGACTGTCTTACAGGATGTTTACATTAATGTGTACCAGAAGATTATTTTTAGAACAATTAACGATAGTACCACTTTGTTAACACTAGGCGGGTTCAAAAAGTCATTTAAACGAGTGTAACCACGTCTATACCCGTTTAAATTTCAATTTGCACGCTGTTTACACGAATTAATTCGTTTAAATGTCGTTCAACCGTGTTAAACGGAAACGACCCATTTTCGTCATGCAAATGCACGTACAACGAAAATTGACGTTTAAAGAGTTTTGAATCTTCGCTTCAAATGTAAGTAGTAACAATGTGCATGATTCTTAGAATTGCTATCTAATGTTACTTTTGTTGTAAAAGGAAAGCAGGCAAGAATGATGTGCATGCTAAGAAACATCTGCTCTATTGCTCAAGTACAGCTTGTTTATTTATTACGGCAGCCACGTTTGTGCAAATTATGTGTAAATTCCAGTGTAAATGCATATGGAACATTTTAACTCGAAAAGTCAGTCGTGCAACTTGACATTTACACTGTCAGTTGCACTAGAAAATTATTTAGTGCAAAATAATTTTCGAACCTGCCTATACTGTTGAATAGAAAGTGTTGGGTGGCCATTTTAATAGTACCACTAAAAATGATCATCTCATGATTATTATCCGATTACAATTCATGTTACACATACCAGAATTACGACATACTTGAGAACACAAGCTGTTTGCAAAAACTTATTTTGAATTCAATTATAATAATTGGTAGTCCAATAAATAATAATGAAAACAGATGAGCAACGAATAGAGAAAGAAGCATTGCACTGAAGCATCAATGTTTAATGGGCAGCGCTGTTAGAAAATAAATAATTTCTGGAAGAAAACAAACAGAACAACTATTCTATTTCCAAATTCACATCCAAAACAACACAACACCACCTTTAGTGCTGCTATCTTTCATTTTCCAAGGATACTAAAACGGCACACTTTAAAATAAACATTCTGTATATTCCATTATATTACTGACCCTGACTGAACCCTTAGATAATCTGCTCCGGCCATACCTGTAGCTGCGCTAGTCAACACGGATATCAAGAGTCCAGTGAACCTTATGGGAAACCTGATAATTTTTTAATCCTGGCAGAAATTTACCTCGTTCTCATCCTAATGAACGGTTGAACTCCATCAACTTGCTGATTTAGAGATTTTGCTTAAAGCTCTTTTCTGTTGATATGTTGTGTATGATGAAAAGTCCAGTACACATTGATTCTCATCAATAAAAACTTTGCTTTTCTAAGCTCTATTTAACAATTCGTGCACGAAACTTCCATTGGTTAATGACCTATGCATTGTACCGAAAGTATGTATTGTGGTATCTTATTTTAATCCTCTAGTTGAGTTAAGTCGAAAAATCATTGTTTTGTAGTCCAAAAATGTGCATGCCATTGTTAACAAACGAAAACGATTGTAAAATATTTTAAAAAATTATTTACATTTGGGTTTTTGTATTGTTGCGCACATTTTTTGGCTACGAAACAATGATTTTTCGACTCAGTTCGACTAGAGGATTAAAATAAGATACCACTATATATACTTTCAGTACAATGCAAAAAAGTTCACTTTTCAGTTTCGTGCAAGAATTGTTGAATAGAGTTTAACGATAACTACTTTGATGAAGTGTGAAATGCAAAAATTTGCTTTAATTTTGATGTTTAAGTTGTGATGCTTATCAAAAAAAATAAAAATTCGCAAATTTTAAAATTGGGATTTTTAAATGACCATAATACAAGAAATATTAATTAAGAATATCTAATGTGTGCTTGAATTATAGACTATTTGAGGAAGTTTCCAACATATGCTGCAGCATTTCACGCAAATCAAAAATTGAGACTGAAAATTGCTTTCTTCTGTCCATATAAAAGCATTAGGTCGGCTGCGAGTGATGTTTGAATACGAAGCCATATGTGCATAAGATATATCTGCTTTAAAAGTCAACAAAACCGTATCGATGTAATTTAGTCAAGCTGAAAAGAAAATGAGATTTCCCAAAACTCTATCAGTTTCTTTTTAAAGTATAATATTGAGAAATCCTTTAAAATGGAGAAATGCTCTTCTGAATTTCAATGGGACAACATTTAACTATTTTGCAAGATTAATAATGGATCTTAAAAATCATGGGAATGATGTAACATCGTTCTATGATTTTTTTGAATATTCAAAAGAATTATAGCGAAAAATTAAAAAAGGTTTTATTAGCCTAGAAATTTAGCGCTAGCGACAATTAGCGAAATGCAAAATTGTATCACATTCACATACGCTATCAAAGTTTTAGCGTAGCTAATTTTGTAAGTTAGCGGACACAACACTGATGATATTGATGGTGAATAAAATCCAAAAATCTTAAAATGATCAAAATAAATGTTTTTGTATCCCAAACGGCTGGCAAGGGCGCTGTATCTGATATCTGACTTTATGCTGAGCGCAGACATGCAGCTATTCGCATCGCCTACCGTCTTCCCCCGAACATAACGCCATGGCGTTATGTTCGAAAATAATTTCAAAAATGATTTTTTTAATCATTATAGGGAAAATTCGAATAGAACAGCATAATAATACACCATGGCGCATTATTCGAAATGCTGTTTTATTCGAATTTTTGATTGAAAAAATCATTAACACTACCAGAAAAATAACAAATAACACAAAAAAACGAAAGAAAAATAAGAAATTAAAATTAAAAAATTAAAAATAACAAAAAAAAGAAAATACAAAAAATATAAATTTTTTAAAAAATTTAAACAAAATAAAATTTTTAAAAAAAATGCAAAAAAAAAATGAAAAAAAAATGAAAAAATATCTTGCTACTCATTTCCTACACTATAACGCCATGGCGTTGTAATCGAATAGAACGCCACCCTGGCGCTCTATGGCGTTATGTTCAGGGGAAGACGGTAGCTACAGCAGACTTGGCGGAATCAATTGTTCCAAAAAAATTTGTTGTTATGACAAATATTTTGGAACAATTGTTGAAAAAAACAAACATAATGAAGCAATTAGAATATGTGATACAATACTCGCATCCCATTGGATGCGATTTGTATCGCCTGTGAAAAGTACACAGTGGCTGTGCTTTTTTCAAAAGTACATTCTCTGATCGCGCGACGAAAGTGACGTTTTCTGCGCATGCGTAGATCCATCAGCGATTTGAATGTGATGCGAATCGTTGCATGTCTGCGCCCAGCATTAGGGCTGTGCGATGTTGCGATATACCGCATCACTTCCAAAATTGCGATATATATATATAACATACTACGTAGAGACGTGCGCCGTCCTATTTTCGTCGGCGGCGGCCAGGCCCGGCTTGCTGTCAACAAATGGCGACGGCTGCCTCTCGGCTTGTCACCAGCGAGTGGCGGCTGGCGACTCAGCCGATTAAATACGTTTATGTTTACATCGTGCACATGGACACGATATAAACGAACGTACCGTCTATTGTTACAAATGGCAAGGTGTTAAACTGTTAATATTATACTTCCTAGTAGGAATTAGGAAGTGTATTAGTGTAATATTAACAGTTTAACACCTTACCATTTGGTGATTCACGCTTATTTGCCACGGCGTGAATGATCAAATGGCGGCTAGCTGCCAGCTGGCTTAAAATTACGTATTGTTGTTGGCGGCGGCGGCTGGCAAAATTGCCACCAGGGACACCAGGTGGTGGCGGCGGCTTTGTTTACAGCTTTTTCAGGTTCCTAAAATTCGCTTTCAGACTGCTAAAATGTACATTCAGTTGAATAAAATGCGAATTCAGATTAATAAAATACTCTTTCAGAAAATAAAATATCTTTTCAGGTGAAAAAAAATTTTATTCACTGTCAGTTAGAAAAAATCTTTATTTAGTTTAATAAAAAGTTGTTTCAGCTCTAATAAATGTAATTTCAATAATTTAAAATACAAATTTTGAATAAAAAATTCAAAAAATACAAATTTCTAAACAATTTGAAAATTAGCAGAAATTAAGCAATGGGTAGACATTTATTGGGTCCCTTCTTGAGGCCCTATTTTTGGAGCTTTATTTTTGAGGCCCTATTTTTGGGGGTTTTATTTTTGGGGCCTTATTCTTGGAGCCCTACTCTTGAAGCCCCTACTCTCATGGGGCCCCAAATTTAAACACATAAGTAGGGCCCCATGGAGTAAGGCCCATAGGAGTAGGGCTTCCAAGAATAAGGCCCCAAAAATAAAACCCCAAAAAATAGGGCCTCAAAAATAAAGCTCCAAAAAATAGGGCCCCAAGAATAGAGCCCCCAAAAGTTGGGCCCTAAAATAGGGCTCCAAGAATAGAGCCCTCAAAAGTAAGGCCCCATGGGCCATGGGACCCTACTCTTTTGTTTAAATTTTGGGCTTTTTGATGCATAGGCTCCAAATTTGAGGTTTTGAGGTAAACGTTTAGCTATTTAAATGTATTATAACGTGTTAACCCTTGGATGGGCAACCTATGACACAATTGTGTTCAGCTCTTTTCTTAAATAGGAAAATTTTTTTTGGCTTATTTTATGAAGCTGAAATTTTCGGACTTTGTTCAAATACTAATAAACTTTATATAAAAAAAAATTTGAAGTATTTGCTTTGATATTTATTAAAATAATTGATCGGCAAATTTTAGCCCCTGAAAACTCCAGCAGAAAAAAAAAGCCGGCTTCACTGCATATTGGCTAAAGCGCTTCTGTTTAGGGTTACTAGCAGACGATCACATTGAAAAAAGATTGTGAAGCAGGAAAGCCAAGTAAAGATGAAACTCTGTGCGCATGTGCAGTGGCCTTTTTTGGAAAAAACTAGCGCCAACAGCGGCAGTTTTTTCAACCAAATGCAACAGCGCTTTAACTACTTGACCCGAAATATGAACATGATTGTGTTTATGGGTTATCCACTAATGTTGTTTTTAAAGCTTGCATATCTGAGGGTTAAAGGTCAAGTGCAATCACTAATTTAATTTTTATATGTGAGAGGTTCTTAATAATAACATGCATTTCATTGTTTAAAATATTTTATTGATGCATATTTATTATTTATAACAATTCCAATATTCTGTCTCCACAATGCAAAGCATCATGGTCGAATGACATTCCCAATCCTAAAATTTAAATGATCCAGAACTAGTTCTCAGGTTTGTACAAATTTCAATCCTCTGAGCAAGCGCATAGGCAAGCGCATGAGCAGAGAGTGATTTTGTTAACAATTAGAACTGGTGACGTTGATCAATGTTTGCTCGACCATGATGCATTGCATGACAAACAAGGCGAGCCAATTAAACATTGTTTTTGTTATAAAACAATAAATATGCATCAATAAAATATTTTTAATAATGTAATTCATGTTATTATTAGGAATCTCTCAAATATAAAAATTAAATTTGTGATTGCACTTGACCTTTAATTTCTGCTAATTTTCAAATTGTTTAAAAATTTGTATTTTTTGAATTTTTTATTCAGAATTTGTAATTTAAATTATTGAAATTACATTTATTATTAAACTAAATAAAGATTTTTCTCTAACTGAATGAAATTTTTATTCAGCTGAAAAGAAATTTTATTTGCTGAAAGAGTATTTTATTAATCTGAAAAAGTATTTTATTGATCTGAATGTACATTTTAGCAATCTGAAAACGAATTTTAGGAACCTGAAAAAGCTGTAAGCCGACCAGCCGCCAATATTACCAGCACACCTCTAATACTGCGTGATATGATACGCAAACTTTCAAAATTAGCAGTACCAAGAAGCAATTCTTCCCACTTAACCTTCACCTTTTTATTGCTCACTTCACCAACATACTTCAGTTAAAACAGCCATTAATAACCATCCCAACATACCATTACTCAAAGATCAATATATCAATTCAAGTAATGATAGTCTACATATCTAATATCCATAAGATAAAAAAATATATAATTTAGACAGCAATTATAATAATTCATATGAATATCTGAAATTTGGCAACACAGCAAAAACATAATGAAAATAGAGATCGATAAAGAAAGTTAGTTGGCTTTCACTTCCCCAACTTCTTTTTATGTATTTTTAGATCTTTTTAATATATTACCCAATAAATATTTGACGACCAATTGCTTGCCTCTTGATTGACGTCACGTCAATGACGTTTTAATTGATAAACTCCTTCGTAAACATTGAGATAAAAAACAAAACCCTCATTAAGAATTTACTTGATTATACCGGCGTGTGTTTGGAGACATCATTTATATGATTATGTTTTGCATGAATAAGTAGAACAAACACGGTGAATTGGAACAGTGCTCCAGTACTTTTAATAAATAAAAAAAATCGAATGTCATTACTTTATTCAATTTTTTAATGATATTTTTTTTTTAAATCTCATACTGGCACAGTTTTTCTAGCAAATACACCACTGACAACAATTACCTTGCAAATAAAGAGTATAGATTTAGAAAAATCAAGGTAATAGACAGGTTCATCAGCCTTTAATGCACCTGTCTGGCAAACAGGAGACATGTGGTTCAACTCCCAGTACCGAATTTATTATAGATCCAGTCAATAGTCAGTCGTATGGAAAATTGTCAATTAACCTTCCAAGAGCCAATGATTCTAATGAACATGGCAAACCGATAATGTATACATTTGTATAATTGCATAAAGCTGTTGTATGGTAGCGCTTTAGCACTAGTTGTTGTAGTCGGCACTAGATAGCGCATTGGCGCTTATATTTAATAATTTCAAAACATGAGACTCACTCTGATCGCGATAAAATTTTTATTAATTTTATCAAAAATTCAAATTCATCTATATTTAATGCAATAAAACTATTTGCAAGATTTAAAACATGCTAAATAAGTTATCTACAAAACATCTCATTTTCCAGTAGAGTTTTGAACAAAAATTTATAAATTCATAACTTTACTGGAATTTGGATATTTTGTTTTTACTTCCCACCACAAATAGTGGTGGCGCTCTAAGCCGAAGCGCTTTAACTAATTGCAGGGCAGCTACCCAAAATTTAACATGGAAAGATTCAGGGGCTGAATTTTGCAAGCCTTGTATTTTGTAGAATTTTTAACTAAAATTTTTTAAATTTATACTAGGAACGGTGTGAAACAAGCAACACTGTTACCCACCAAATGATTGGGCTCAGCTGGTAGGGCATTTAAAAAAGCAAATAAACAAACAATAGATTTGTTAATAAATTGAAAAGTAATTAAGTGACCGGGATTTTGTTTTATTTCATACAGTTTATCATCAAGAAACATTAATTGATATCATCTTATCAATTCTCACCATAGAAAACCACTGAAAAATTTAAGATTTTATTACGAATCTTCTGTTATCACCATTCAGACCTTAAAAATCCCATTGAAATTATAGGATTTTACCTCAAACACACTAAAAATTTGAAAATTTTAATTCAAATCTTCTTCACACTGTAAAGATTTCATTAAAAACCATTGAAATGGTTCAGTGAAATCCTATGACGAATTTTATAAAGTCTGTGTGAATAATGTTTTCATGTAATTTTATAAATGGTGCCCTTAGCTAACCTACTATCAATGTGGATTGTGAATAATGAAATGTTAATTTTAAATGTTCTGCTTGATTATTTTTAGAAAATTCTTTTTGAAAACAGTTTTATTATTGGTTTTCTAGATAAATGCTACATTTCAATTCATGTAAATCAATTTAAAAACTAAATATAAACCAATTTATCATTTAACATTTATATGACAGTATACTTTTAAAAAACGCCACCTATTGACAATTGTTGCCATGTTCGAGATCGAAAAACGTCAAAAAATCAGTTTTTTCAATTTTTTTTGTAAAAAACTAATAATATCATGAAGATCAGCGTAAAATTCTCGTTAAAATGAGTCTACTTACGCAATTTTTGGACAATTTTTTTTCCTGGAAAATTTTAAGACAATTTTAATAAACGACACCTATTGGTGGAATCAAGTACTAAAAACCACATGTTCGCGGCGGGAAAACGCAATTAAAAAAGGTTTTTGATCCAAATCAAAAACAAATCACCTAGAAGTGTTTAGCATCCAATTATCTATCTTTAGATATGCAGAACATGTTTTTTTATTCAGTATTTGTCTCAAATTGAAAATTAGGTGTTTTGAGATAGAAAACACAAATTGGGCGCTATTTGCAATTTTTCAAACTTGTTAAAAAATGCGTCACCTACCGGCGGAATTCAGAAATAACCGCCAAAGTAGTTTTTATTAGTTTTCTAATTTTAAAATTATTAAATAAATATTGAAAAGTAGCCATCCCTGATCTCCTAATCAAGGGCTACATTTTACAATTTTTAGTTTGCTCTACACATTAAATTAGCTGATTCTATAGACACGTCTCACACACACACACACACACACACACACACGGGAAACAAAGGAAGTGGAATCTATAGGGCTCCGCTGCGCTTCGCCCAATGATAAAATTCTTTATTATGAACAGTACAAAGTAGCCAAGCATCAGAATTTTTAAAAAAATTTTAAGGAAAATTTCCTATACCAGTGTGGTGATAGTATACATTTGTATACATCATTGGCTCTTGGAAGGTTAAAAAACAATTCTTGTGAACCCGAAGTCTAACTTCAAAACAACGCAAAAACAATCAAGAATTTCATTGAATCCTAGCTTTTATCTTTTTCAGTCACAATTATGACTGGTCAATTGTTGATTTCAGCTAAGAAATCTTCTAAACTCTAGGCGGGTTCGAAAATGATTTTGCACTGAACGACCAGTGCAACTGATAGTGCAAATGTCAAGTTGCACGACTGACTTTTCGAGTTAAAATGTTGCATATGTATTTACACTGGATTTTAGACTGAAAATTACACTGGAATTTACACATAATTCACACAAACATGGCTGCCGTAATAAACAAACAAGCTTAACGAAGCAGATGTTTTTCAACAAGCACATCATTCTTGCCTGCTTTTCTTTTACAACAAAAGTAACATTGGATAGTAACAATTTTGAGAATCATGCACATTGTTACCACTTGTTACTACTTACATTGAAGCGAGGAATCAAGATAGCGGCAAACAGAACTCTTTGCATGCGAATTTCCGTTGAACGTGCATTTATACGATGAAAATGGGCCGTTTCCGTGCAACCGAGTTAAACGGCATTTACACGAAATAATTCGTGTAAACAAGGTTCAAATTTACATTTAAACGAGTGTAAACATGTTTACACTCGTTTAAATGAATTTTCGAACCCGACTTCTATTTAACAATACGTCCAGAAAACTCCCATTGGTTAATGGCCTATGCATTGTACTGAAGTATATATTGTGGTATCTTATTTTAATCTGCTAATTGAACTAAGTCGAAAAATCATTGTTTCGTAGTCCAAAAATGTGCATGCCATTGTTAACAGACAAAAATGATTATAAAATTTTTTAAAAAATTATTTATATTTGGGTTTTTGTATTGTTGCGTACATTTTTTGGCTACAAAACAATGATTTTTCGACTCAGCTCGATTAGAGGATGATTAAATTAAGATACTACAATATATAGTTTCTGTACAATGCAAAAAAGTTTACTTTTCAGTTTCGTGCACGAATTGTTGGATAGAGTTTAGGCGATTTTATTCTCATGATATTTGTGATACAGCATCATCCCATGATCTTTAAAAGGTTTACAACATCACAGTTTTTATTGGTCCAATGGATCACTTAAAACCCTTAAATAATTTTTCAGAGATTTTTTGAAACCCAATAAAACGGTTTTATTGGGTTTCAAAAAATCTCTGAAAAATTATTTTCATATAACTTCAACATTGGGTTTTATTAAAACCCAATGTTGAAGTTATATGAAAAGCGAGACCAAATCGAGAATTTGCCCGGTTGTTACCAGTTGTGAGGGTAACCCTCTGTATTTAGCATGGAAAACACCTACTGTGACGTCAGAAACAGCACCCTGCCAGCAGCGGCCAACAATGTCCCTCAAATAAGATGTTCGAGATACAAAATAATTTTTTTAAAGGTGTTCCGAAATAAAGTCCATTTTAAGGAATGGCGAAAATTATTTAGTTATAAAATATCTTATGTCGTAAACCCTTTACCTTTTACCGGAGTTTTGTGATAAGCAGCTTTTTGGTTTAAGAATATGTATTAATTTCAATGGATTAAGCATTCAACAACCTAATTTAACTAAGTGTCATCTGAAATAAAACAATAATGACAATAAGTCCCCAAGAAAATAAATCTAACAAAATGACAAAATGACAAAATGCCCTTCCTTTCCTTTAATGATGCATTTGCTAATTACATGCTTAAAATTAGAACCATAAATCAAAAGATAAAAAAAAAATTGTTTGGAAATGTACATAAATGTTTGCCAATTCTTTTCTCTACGTATATAAATAAAAGTCAATAGTGAATTTAACTTGTTCTTTCTCATTGGAAAAAGAAAATAAAAGCCTTTCAAAATTCAAATTTCCAGTTTCCAATTTCAACCATCTGTACAAGCTATAGAAACAGAAGCTAGTAATTCCAACTTTAACCACTTGCTTCGACAGATTCGTGATTGATCCAACGGAAAGACTCAACCATCCATACCCTTCACATGGAGAATTACTTTCAATATGAAGTTTTTTTAAATAAAAACAAATTTCCATAACTATTCTTTGTTGAAAAGCCGAGTGTTCATAACTATTCAAAATTGAAACATTTCAACTGCCTGAAATTTTCAACGGCATCACTTTAACTACAGCGTGGACAAAAAGTCTGGTTCCTCTCAAAAAATTTCCAAAACGGATAAAGATATCAAAATTCTACTAATGCAGTTGAATAGCAATTGCTTGGTGCGGTTTTCAATGGTGATATCAAAACAATCATCAAATGATTGCAACAATGACTTTCACACTGTATCTTAAAAACCGTTGAAGTTCTTAAAAATTTCCAATTACAAAGTTGTAGAGAATCATTTGTTTAGTACACAATCATTAAAAAAACAGTATGTTAATAGGAATTTATTTTGAGAAAAATTAGAAAATTAGTTGTCACAAAACAGTAATTTTTTTGGAAATTTTTTTACTGCCCAAAAATACTTTTTAGTTTAGTTCCAAAATAACTTAACTTGTAAATTCTTAGCAATTTTCAAACATTTTTATCATGATTTGAGATGTTTAAAATTTTCTTACATTGTAGTGCTAAATCTTGAAACAATTGTCATTTATGAATTACAAGGTTTTTTGTTTGTTATTTGTGATTTTAAGTCACCTAAAAGTTTTCAAGTATCATTTTAATTTAAAATTCCAATAAAATTTCTTAAAAATTAAGAAAAACTTAAAAATAAACCTTTTTTGTGCCAAGTAATTTTCCTATTTTTCTCAAAATAATTTCTTATTAACATACTGTTTTTTAATGATATTGTAGGCCTACTAAACAAATGATTCTCTACAACTTTCTAATTGGAAATTTTTGTCTAACTTCAACAATTTTTAAGATACAGTGTGAAAGTCATTGTTGCAATCATTTGATTATTGTTTTGATATCACCATTGAAAAGAGCACCGAGCAATTACTATTCAACTGCATTAGCAGAATTTTGATATCTTTATCCGTTTTGGAACCAGACTTTTTGTCCATCCTGTATAGTACCATAGTTCCCCAAAAACAGGCAACAGCGACATGCCGGATAATAATGGGTCTGGCCAGGATGACTGGTAATTTGAATTTACCGGCAATTGATATTTTTAAACCATTTCCATTGTTTTGTCTTTTTTTGTTGTTTTGCATAAATTCTCCCATTGGGAAATGCCACTGTAGCTCTTTCTCAGCGCAGTGCTTTATCCCTCAGAATCCGAGTGAGAAAAACAAGACATTCGTCGCCCCTAATTTGGCAGACTACAATTTTTCAGATCAATGCAAGTTTCCCTATCAAACCTGCCTCAGCATCAGCCTGCTTTTGTTAAAGCCTGAATATTTGTTGACAGCATCTTTCCGATATGAGGTTAAACCTATGCTTAAAATGTCAATGCATTCGCAAAGCATTTACAAATTAATTTCCTGTTTACTTCTTTTTATTTGATTACTAATTTGCATTTACTTATTTACATCTGTAGTCAAATTTTATTCTTAATGACATGGCATTGAAGCGCAATCAGCCGAATGCTTTCCAGTTCAATTTCCAATAAAATAAAGTTTATTGGATGACAGTCAATATCACAAAAGTTTCCAGGAAATATCAACCAATACCAGCCATATGGACTTGCCATATAGATTATCTATCAGATAGAATTTGTTACACTAAGATGAATTAAGTTCAGTATTCTATCGATGTTAAGAATACGTATATGTATATCCTCCAGCGCTCAATAATTGAAATTTATCTGTTCCATCTGCATGTTAATGGTATGTCTTCAGGAGCATTTTAATTAAAGCTGAACTGAAGCGTGGAGTTTAATTGAAAAAGTTCAAATAGATAGAAATAATTGCGCATCACATTGTTGGTCGGATTTACCACTAGGTGTCAACTTTTCGGACGCCATTTTTGTCATTTTTACAATATAAATTATAAATATCAACAAGAAGATAATCCTTGACAATCATAGATAATCAATTAATTTTATTTAAATCTGTATCAAAATTCATCAAAAATGTTAATATCACGCTTTCAAAAAGACGAAATGGCCGCCATCTCATAATATCTCGATTTGCTCTCGATGATGAAGAATTCCAGCAAAAGAGTTACTACTACTTCAATTTAACCTTGATTGAAGTAGCAGAGCTGACACGGTAACTTCATTCAAAAAGTGGTTTAAAGGGTTTACGACATCAGATATTTTATAGCTGAATAATTTTTGTCATCCCTTAAAATAGCCTAAATGATTTTTATTTATTTTTTAAAGTTTTCAGAACACCTTTAAAAAAATTATTTTGTATCCCGAACAGCTTATTTGAGCTTGCCGGTGAGGGACATTGTTAGCCGCTGTTGGCAAGGCGCTGTTTCTGACGTCACAGTTTATATTCCCCGTGTTAATACGTCACAACTGCCAACTGGTAACAATCGCGCAAATTCTCGATTTGGTCTTGCTTTTATCTCTCACTATGTACTTCGTTATCTGCTCACAATGAGTTTTAACCCAAAAATATTTTTCAAAAAATCCCTGAAAAATTATTTGTAAGGCTTTTAAACAATGCTTAAGTTGCTTTTAGCGCGTTTAGTGTGTTCAGCTATGCAAAGGTATTAAAAACGTTTTCATCTACTGTATACATACTCTGTATAGTAGAGAAGAAAACCAATTGTGAAATCATTTTGATAAAAATGGCTTCTTCTCTACTACTCAGAGGAAATATACAGTACTTGAAAACGTTTTTAACCCTCAGATAGGCAAGCTTTAAAAATAACATTAGTGGATAACCCATAGACACGATCATGTTCATATTTCGGGTCAAATAGTTAAAGCGCTGTTGCATTTGGTTGGCTGTTGGCGCTAGTTTTTTCCAAAAATGGCCACTGCACATGTGCATGGATTTTCATCTTTACTTGGCTTTCCTGCTTCACAATCTTTTTCAATATGTGATCGTCTGCTAGTAACCCTGAACAGAAGCGCTTTAGCCAATATGCAGTGAAGTCGGCTTTTTTTTTCTGCTGCAGTTTTAAGGGGCTAAAATTTGCCAATCAATTATTTCAATTAATATCAAAGCAAATACTTTACATTTTTTTTTATATAAAGTTTATTAGTATTTGAACAAAGTCCGAAAATTTCAGCTTCATAAAATAAGCCAAAAAAAAATTTTCCTATTTAAGAAAAGAGCTGAACACAATTGTGTCATAGGTTGCCCATCCAAGGGTTAACACGTTATAATACATTTAAATAGCTAAACGTTTACCTCAAAACCGGTAAACACTTCAATAATCGCCGCGGCTGTAATACGGTGGGAATTCGAGGGCGGCGCTTAATCGACAAAATACGGTATGATTAAGTCACTTTTTAAAAGACACTTACAGTAATGAGCAGAGGCTTTCTTATAAAACCCGATCCACCATCATTTCTCAGTAACCCAGAATCTTTCAAATAAAATGCAAGCCCTATTAAACTAAATGATATCGTAATTCAACCCAGATAGCTTAAATTTGACAACTGGATTACACATAATATTAACCACAAATACAAAAGCCTATCTTTAATGTCCATAATTTTTCTCTATGAAATGCGCAAAATTCACAAATTTATTTTAATCTCATAGCTGTCTTTCTCAATCGACTTGGCAAATTCATTTAATCTAGTTAACCACTATAGTAAAAATACTAGTAAAACACTTGTCTTCATCCAATTACACAAAACCAAAACAAGAAAAGCAACTAAATCAATCATTCCCTGTGGTGTTGAGTAGAAAATAGAGTTGGCTCTTAATAATATTGTAATGTCAAGTTACCTAAAAGGTTATTAACCACGTTACATATTGATTTATGAGTCACAGTTTCTTACCACTGCAAAAAACAAATACATTTTTTGAGAAGTAATTTATCATTACTACCAACTCACAAAGACAAAGGTCACTTGAAGCCATTAGTAATTTACTTGGATTAATGCCAAACAACTATTGCAATGTCTAAACAAACTTATTTTAATCACAACAAAGAGAAACTCCCAAACATATTGGCACATCAATTAAAATCTATTATTAGAAAAGCTTTTAGATTCAGTTTTTATTGGCAATTTATTAACAAAAACCATAAGGTGAATTAAAAAAGTTTTTATGCAAATTTTTGGATTACACAATATTTTAAACAAATTGCCAAAGCAAATTTTGTGTATAAATCTAAATTTAAAAATCAAGTTGTGTTAGTGTAGTTTTTTGAACTGATTTTTATTGTTTTAACTGCTTGGAACATTGAATAAAAATTAGATTAATAGAGACTTTGCGATTTTTCGTACGAAAAAAATTAAATACGAAATCGTTAAAAAAAAAAAAATTTTTAAATTTGATTTTGTTTTAATTTTCTTTTTTTTTATTTAATATCGTAACAAAATATAAAAAAGATTTCGTACATAATTTCGTAAATACGACTTGATTTGCGCATGCGCACTGAATGGAATAACAATTAACAATCGTCAAATTCTGCCGCCAATTTCCCTCCGCTTCAGCTGCAATTTTGGCAAATTTGTGGCGTTTTGATTATCTCAGGTTTTTTCTTAATCAGTCAACCACCTTGCACTTCAAGCCCAATACTGAGGCTTAATTTGTGATATAGTGCCTGATTATGCCAAAAATTGGTACTGCCGATTAAATGTCGTATATAATACGTTTCGTGATAAATCATTTCATGTGCAACCTGTTTTACGAAATTCAATTACAAAATTTAAAAAAACGAAATAATTAGAAACATTTCGTTTTTTTTAATGTCGTAATTTTTTGTACAAGAAATCGCAGTCTCTAATTTAATAAATTGTCTATTCCATCTTGGCTATAAATTCCATGAGAAGCTAGCTGGAACATAGTAAAATTTGTGAAAAATAATGACAAACCATTTTAACGGACATCAGCGAACATCGTGGTCGGCGTAGGTGCGTATTCCGCGGCCATGATGTTCGCTAATTTCCGTACATCTGATTCGTCATTTTTCGCAATTCTTACCTATTTTTATGCCAATTTCTCATGGAATCGTTAGAATGTTGTTAAATGACGTCCTCACCTATAAAATTTGCTAAAGCCTCAGTTTGGAGTCAAGAAACACCATGCTCAATCTATCGTTTCTAAGATAGCTGCCACTGAAGCAGTTTCGAAAACAGGACATCTGGTCTTTTTTACGTAAAAATCGAATCAGTGCCGTAAAAATCGAATCAGTGCCGTAAAAATCGAATCAGTGCCGTAAAAATCGAATCAGTGCCGTAAAAATCGAATCAGTGCCGTAAAAATCGAATCAGTGCCGTAAAAATCGAATCAGTGCCGTAAAAATCGAATCAGTGTCAAAACGTACATTTTGTGAAATCGTTTATCATAATAACATAGAAAATATCTGTATAAATATATATTTCTACTTTAATGAATTTATTTATATTACGGTCACGTTACACATTGCAGAATTTAGCAGTTAGGTTTTTTTCCCTCTTAGGAATGGCGCCAGTAAAAACTTATGTATTTATTTATCTATACGCGTATGTATACGCGTATGTATAAATAGTCAAAAATAGTCAGTATGACTATTTTTGACTTGAATTATCCCGAAAATTCGAATTTTCCGGCACCCTGGTCGGATTCGCCATTATCCGGCATGCCGTTCTTTCCGAGGGAATACGGTAATATTTCCGTTTATAGGGCTTTAGACGAGAATTTAAACAAGATTTCCGTTTTAATTAAGAAATTAATAAATCCGTTTTTATAAGTTTTTGAATGTGCTTATATTATTTAATGACTACAAGTCTGCAAACACTCATAAGTCTTGTATACCACACAATTTGCATATTCACAAACAAATATGAAGTGAGCATATAATGTACAGTATGACTCACAAACCCTACTAAACAATGTACATTGAAACATGTGAAATAAAGCAACTACCTTTGGCATCTTCAGTGGTTACTGTTGTTGTCTTTGGAATAGTTGTTTGGCAAATAATCTTGAAAATATTATATTACAATATAGTGTTTTTCTTCTTTGACCAGTACGTTATATCTATTTTTACATCTTCGTTGAAGCTTTGAGCGTGGTCAGTACTTGGATAGATACCCTCCTGGGAATCTCAGATGTTTCTCTTCCTTATCTGATTTAAGGCAGTGCTTCTATAGCAAGGACAGCTGACACTCACTTCTAAAATAATTTTATTGTTTTTTGCAGATCTCTCTGCAATGCAAACTTAAATCCTATTAGATTTGTTCCATAAAACTTAAGAATAGGATTGCATAGTGTTTTTATCTGGTTGTATCTGGTTTCCATAAGTTGCAAGAAATTCCCTTTTGGCCTTTTAATACAGCACATTAGATTTTACAAATCTCACCACTAAATCTGTAGAATACATCACTTACTATTTTACTAAATCAATACATTCGAATCCGATATTTGTCCATCAGGATGCCCTTCTATTATATAGATATATATGTGCACCTTTATTGTTTGCAAAACAATAAAACAGTAGTGTGTTCAATACGCGCCATTTGGAGCTGTGGAAGTGCTTTCAAACAAAGAAAATTTGAAAGTGTTGCTTTTCCTAGTGAGAACTAAAACAGTTGGAAGCTCTTTTGTATTTGTCCATTGCACATTTAGGAGTCTTTGACAGAGACAAAGTTCTTGGTGACAGGCAAGTATACTCAAGAGATAAAAGAAATTCTTCCAGTTGAGAATGTGTGCCACATAGATGGTGCCCACATTCCTTATTACAGAGTCTAGAAGATATATTTTCCTCACAAAAACCCTAGAAGTGTCGCAAATCCAATATTCTTTCCACTGTTTTGGTCATTTATTTGCAATTGACAACAACTAATTTCAATTATGCCATTGATTAAATTTTAAATTTTGTAATACAGGTTAGAAGAGAATGGCAACTTGTGGCGCTCATTCAGCTTGGCAACTGCTTGCGCAGCTTATTTTTGTTTATGCAAGGGATACTATTGATTGACTAAATGTGATCACATTCTCAGGCATGACCATAAGACATTTTGCCACGCCTAATAATAAAAAATAAATAATGTGGACTTGGTGTTAAATAGAGCACTTCTAAGAGCACTTCTGTGTATTTACAATGTTGCATGCTTTACCCATTAACAGTAACTAGTTACCGTTACAGTTACTGTTTTAAAAAAATAACTAGTTACTACGGTTACCGTTATCTGGTGTAACTGCAGAAAAGTAACTAGTTGTAGTTACGTTTTTTTCAGTTACCGTTACAGTTACTATTGCATTACTGTCAAAAAAAAATTTAATGAAAAAGTTTAAAAAAAAACAAAAAAAAGATGAAAAATAAATATAAATATTTTATAAAACTAGCAAAAGCTTTATTGTTGGATTAATAATAAAATAAAAATTAATTTTTAAAAAAATGTAGTCATCTAGTCAAATAATAGCCAGAAACAGAATGAATTTATTAATTATTATATATTATTAATTATTATTAATTATTATATGTATGACATATAATAATTAAAAAATTCATTCTGTTTCCGGTTATTATTTACAATACATAGTAACGCACAATGTAACGCACAATGTAACGCAAAGTGTGACGTTACCATGGAATTTTAAAAAAAACGTTATTGCTACGTTATGGCAATGGCGTTTGTAGCGCGTTAGGGTAACGTTAAGTAACGTTAAAAACGTAACGTTGTTCAACTTTATTTCATCAAAAAAGGGTGCATACGCTTGGTTCCCACTTGGCAGAAATTCCGACAGAAAATTTTCTGCTGCAGAAAATTTTGAGTGTAGAATAAGCAGCAGTGTTTACAAATTGCCTTCCTTAGCTGGCATCCATTTTTAAATTCTACTTTTCTGCACTTTTTTGCCCACTGTTCAGTCCACAGGTGGGAGAGAGAGAGAGAGAGAATTAGGTTTATAGACGCAAGCGGCGACTCCACAGGTGGGAACCAATGACAGAAAAACATACTTTTCTCTCAAAATTTTCTGCTAAGTCAGAAATTTGCTAAGGCAGAAAATTTTCTGCCAGAGTTTCTGCCAAGTGGGAACTAAGCATAATCGAAATTTGAAAATTGGGCAGAAATCTACTTTTTTCTGCTCTGTTTCTGCCAAGTGAAAATCAAGCATAAAGCACTTGCATGTTATTAATGTCATTAGCAGCTGAAGGATTAGAAGCTGCGGTTGACTTACAAGATGATGTGTTGTTGTGAAAATCATCATGTAATTATGAAGAGCATTATGGTTTGCTAAGAAAGATTACTGAGGACGGGTGTTGTTAATTTGCGTCTAGTGATGACCTACAGAGTACAAGATAGTTGCAATCAATATTGCACCAATTTCAACAAACTGCACCGGATTAGAATTGTTTAGTTAATAGCACGAGAAAATGAATATTTTAGTGAAAAATAAATTATTGACGCGTGCAAGTAGCCGATATTACAAAAGTTGAGGCACTTACAACGGCATGTAACAGATGGCGAAGTAATACTGTAACTAATATTTACATTTTTCTTTTATAGATATTTTTTCAATTTGCTATTGGTGTGGTATGTGTTGAATATGCCAATGCCCTTTGTACACACCGTCCGGCGCCACTACGGATTGAATGAGTTTGCAAGTTTGTTGGGCTCTCCTCACTTGGCTCTGTTATATATAAATTTTCATGGAATTCCGCAAACGTTATAAAGTAAACTCTCGTTATGGTCGACTGCGTTACAATCAATTTTCGTTACAGTCAGTCATTTCTGCGGGTCCCGATTACCCCCATGCAAAATCTCCTACTTATGCTGCTTGCAAATGCAAACATGCAACGGTTTCGCATCGCCTGACGTTTTCGCCCCGCAAAATCACCTCTGCTGCAACAGACTATAGATGCAAATCGAGAAGCAATTGTTTATTCTAATTGTATACGTATAACGTCATGTCAACAAATATTTTGGAACATGGTTCCAAAATATTGTTCCAAAATGATGTCATAACTAAGCAATTAGAACACGTGATAAAATACTCCCATCTCATTGTAGCAAAAGTATATACCATCTCATTATTTTTTCCCGTCGCATTGTTTACTTAATTAATTAATTTACTATTAACCTTCCAAGAGCCAATAATGTATACTATGTATACAAATGTATACTATCACCATTGGATTAACATTGTTCATTGGAATCATTGGTTCTTGGAACTAGGTAAAAAAAGAAAAGAAAAGAGTTTTGGTTAAAAATTGAAAATCTTACGGACAGAATGCAGGGGTAGTTTTTCGAGTGCTGCCACTGCCAGAACGGGTGAGCACCTATCGACGGCACCGCGCTAGTTCGCATGTTGGCGGTACGAATACTCGATCGGTATTGGATTTTCATTTGTTAACACTGACATCCACATTTTTAGGCGAAACAATAATTTCTCGACTCAGCTCGACGAGGGGATTAAAATGAGATGCATACTTTCGATACACTAAGTACATTTGGAAACTAAACTCGTGAAAAACGAGTTTTGCGTGGGGTTAGTTTGTGTGTTTTGTGTAGAATTCTGTGTAGTGTAAACATCTGAGGCAAGTTTTAGCTAAGTTTTAGCTTATATGACAAGCAAATGACATCTGAAATTGTATAACAGTAGAGTTAGATACATGCTGCGCAGACAACTGCGCAATTGTAAAACACAAACGGATTTCTATAACAAAACGCTCGCGCACGTTTCCTAAAACATAAGTTCTTGACTTAAAATTAAACATTTCCGGAAATGACAGCACATTTCAGGAAACGAAACACGGAAAACTCGAGAAATATTTTAGTTTCCGAATGCACCTATAATGCATTTCTCAGTTAATGGCATTTTACACAATTTTTGTTTTCGTTGTTCTTTTTCTGTAAAGACGAAGATTTCCACTTTGTTCATGCTAGTCATCCATGAAACATGAGTAGTCAAAAGCAAGACTCATGGTAGCGCCATATTTGGTCGATAGTTAGACCAATTTGTGCAACAGTGTGAAATCTGTCAATTGATTGGTATAGAAATCCTTCATGTGTGAAATAGTTTTTCGAACGAATTTTCTATGCAGCAAGATCACTATAGTGCCAGCAGCCAAAGTAACAAAATAAAAATAAATTTTTCAATAAAACATTCCGTTATTAAATTTGAAACCAAATAGCATATTTTTTATTATACAATATAATACTAATATTGTTAGATTAAATCTCGTGAAATGCTTAACGGTAAAGTGCAGTATAAAATTTAATTTTAATATGTGAAAGAGTGTTAACAATAACTTGTATTTCATTTTTTTAAAATATTTTATTGTTGAATATTTATTATTTTATAAACAAAACAATAGGTGCATTCAGGAACTAAAACTCGTCAAAAACGAGTTTTGTGTGTGGTTAGTTTTATGTGTGTTTTTGTGTATAATTCTGAGTGTGAAAATCTGAGGCACGTCTTAACAATTATAACTCTACATAACTCTCATATAACTCTACAACAGTAGAGTTATATGCTGCGCAGACGAGTGCGCAATTGTAATGTTGGGCGCAGACATGCAGCTATTCGCGTCGCCTAGCGATTTTGCTCCGCGATTCGCGACAGTATATCGCCTCTGCTGCAGCAGACTTGGCGCGAATCTATTGTTCCAAAAATATTTGTTGCTGTAACAAATATTTTGGAACAATTGTTGAAAAAAACAAACAAAATGGAGCAATTAGAACATGTGATGCAATACTTGCATCCCATTGGATGCGATTTGCATCGCCTGTGAAAAAGTACAAAGTGGCTGTACTTTTTTCAAAAGTACATTCTCTGATCGTGCGACGGAAATGACATTTTCTGCGCATGCGCAGAGTCATCCGTTATTCGGATGCGACGCGAATCGCTGCATGTCTGCGCCCAGCATAAGACACAACTCGTGTCTCGTGAAACGCTGAAATTATAGCGTTTCCTAAAACGCGCGTGCACGTGCGTTTCTTGACTAAAACATAAACATTTCCGGAAATGACGGCACATTTCAGGAAACGAAACGAGGGAAACGAGGGAAACACAAAAATGTTTTAGTTTCTGAATGCACCTAATGTCTAGTTGGCTCGCCTTGTTTGTCATGCAATGCATCATGGTCGAGCAAGGATTGAATGACATCACCAGTTCTGATTGTTAACAAAATTGTTAACAAAATATGCATGCGCATATTCATGCGCATGCTCAGAGAGTTGAAATTCGACCAAACCTGAGAAGTAGTTCTGGATCATTTGAATTTTAGGATTGGGAACGTCATTTGACCATGATGCTTTGCCTTGTGGAGAAGGAATATTGGAATTGTTATATAATAATAAATATGCAACAATAAAATATTTAAATAAATGAAATATATGTTATTGTTAACACTCTTTCACACATTAAAATTAAATTTTAGACTGCACTTGATCTTTAAATTTCAAGTCGAGTCACTTGATAAATGTATTTCTATATAATTTACTAAACTCTATCCAACAATTTGTGCACGAAACGGAAAAGTGAACTCTTTTGCATTGTACTGAAAGTATATATTGTGTTATCTTCTTTTAATCCTCTAGTAGATCTGAGTCAAAAAATTATTGTTTTGTAGCCATAAAATGTGCGCAACAATACAAAAACCCAAATGTAAATAATTTTTAAACATATTTTACAAGCGTTTTCGTTTGTTAACAATGGTATGCAAATTTTTCGACTACAAAGCAATGATTTTTCGACTCAGCTCGACTAGAGGATTAAAATAAAATACCACAATATATACTTCCAGTACAATGCATAAACCACTAACCAATGGGAGTTTCGTGCACGAATTGTAGATAAAGTTTAACAAACCTTCGTTTAGATAATCTCCAAAATGCCCACCAAACCCCCCAAAAAATGAAACATAAGTCTCTTATCTTGTTGAGAATATAGCTTAAACCGGTCCGAGAAGTAATGGATAATGACAATAAACAAATAGACAAATAAATACGAAGTGCTGACAGTTGAAGAACTGTTTTTATTGTAAACAAAACTACTTAATACAGAGTTTGCGGCAGGTACTTTTTCCTTATAATTATAATTTTTTTACGGTTATAAACAGTGTTACACACAAGAAAAAAGTCTAGTTTGTAGTATACAGTTTAGAAAAGAGAATACCAAAAACTGGACTTTTTTCTTTTGTGTAACATTGTTTATAATCGTAAAAAAATTATAATTATAAGGAAAAAGTACCTGCCGCAAACTCTGTATTGTAGTGCATTAAACGTTATAGTTATGAGTTAAAACCTCAAAATTATAATTATAAAAAAGCACAAAAAACAAGTGCTTGCGCAGACAAAAAAAAATGTACTTATAGTTATAGCTAAAACAGGAAAGTGGTTTATAAAACCTGTACAGGAAGCCAGTGTTGTTTATAAAACCTGTACAGGAAGCCAGTGTTGTTTATAAAACCTGTACAGGAAGCCAGTGTTGTTTATAAAAACCTGTACAAGGAAGACCAGTGTTGTTTATAAAAACCTGTACAGGAAGCCAGTGTT
>JH431665.1:36593-96226 GCA_000239455.1 Strigamia maritima | reverse complement strand
ATAAACAGTGTTACACAAAAGAAAAAAGTCTAGTTTGTAGTATACAGTTTAGAAAAGAGAGTACCAAAAACTGGACTTTTTTTCTTTTGTGTAACATTGTTTATAACCGTAAAAAAATTATAATTATAAGGAAAAAGTACCTGCCGCAAACTCTGAATTATAAGAATAGAAAATATGTACCGTATGCTGTACGCCAATCATATACGTTGTACAGTGACGTCACCCAGTGGCACAAATAACAAACACCTTCATTATATCTTTCCAAAATTCAATCCACCATTGTAATAAAGAAAAAGTCAAAAAGTGCTTATTGGTGCAAACCTTTGATAAAACCCTATATACGGTGCCTTTTTGTAAGATATCTTCACATCATTGCTATTGAACATACAGTAACACAATTTCAACAAAAGGTTACTTTCAGCTCTAATAGTGCATGCTGGAGGTGATTTTTGAGAGAATCCAAAACAGGAATGAATGTCTTTGTTAAAGTTTAGAAGGTGGGAAAAGGCAATAGTGATTTAGCCAATAAGATAAAGATAGCACACTATAGATTGAAGCATCAGAAAAGATTTGTAGAGTAAAGTGTAGAGTAAATGAGTCAAAGCGTAAGTAAATAAATAATAAACTGAAGTAAATTTTAAACTCCATTCAGAGTGCTTTAGTGGAAGATAAGAAATCTTTCTTTTTGTTTCACATCAGTTATTGGAGAAGTAAACTTCTGCAATTTGCCTTAAAAACCCGATTTAATCCCACGCAATTAGTATCCTTTGAATCCTAAATTGCATGTTAAGGGTCAAGTTAAAATTAATTTTAGAAAATGAATGCACAACTTGATTACAGTGCTGTCCTTTTATCCGCGTAAAGTCACTGTTTTAGGAGTCTGCAATCTCGTTTTTATTTCTGCAAATAAGGAGTGATTCCAGGTCTCTAATACTGGTCTCAGCACTGATGGAAGATAGCCTTTCTACAAGGTCCTTAAAGATGAGTTTTAGATTGTCTGATTTAGTTTTGTTGGATTTATTATTGTCAGATTTCGTAGTGTAGCAATTAATAAAATCAATATTACATCAAGTTTCTTTTGTATAGCCGTACACTGTAAAACTAGATAACTGAAGTTAAGATCACTTTAAGAACCTAATACTGGTTCCAATTAATAGTCGTTTGAGTGAGCCTAAAAGTCAAGCTGACTATTTTTGAATCACTGCAGTACGAAATTGGCAGTTCCAAATATAATACAAAGAATTGATCAAACTGCTGCTAATGAATCGACAGAAAACTGCTAAAACCCATGGATTTTTAGCAGTTTTCTGTCTATTCTGTCTATTTAGAACTGCCAATTTTAGGCTCACCAAACAACTATTAAATGGAACCAGTGTTTAGGTTCTTAAAGTGTCTTAACTTAAGTTATTATAACGTGCCTAAAACAAAATTTAGACACCTAGATTTGCAATGTAGTAGCTGCTATTGTGTCAGTTATTCTCTGTCTCACAAGGATAAGTTAAATTCCAAAAGGCAAAAAGTTACCGTAATTATTTGTTTTGGTTATTGTCTGAACGAGTTGCTTGTGAAAGATCAATTTCCGGAAACAAGAGCCATTAAGGTTGAAACTTACAGTTAAGGCTATAAATATTGAAAATATTAAACATTTCATTGGTTTTAATCTAGTTATTCTATAAATGTCTCAATGCAATGAGCTCCCTTTTCAATAGCATAAATAGAACCACTTAAACATTTCAACATCCGCTGCAGTACTGAACGACCACAATTCCAACGAACACTACTACAGCATTTCCTTTCAAATTATCTAAAATAAAACTCTGATTGCAATCCATTTAATGCAACAGTACTGCTTCCGAATAAAATTGACTGTTTCCTCATTGAATAAATAAGGAAATGTCCTATCAATATTCTGCAGTCCAAAAGTTGAAAACCGAATATGTTTACAGAGACATCGAGAATGATATATACGTTTTTTGCAGAGTAGATCTACAGTAGGTGCGTTCAATTTCATTTAGAGAAATTAACTTAGTTAACTTAACTGCCGAGTTGACTTAAACTCATCACATATGACGTTTTGGACGTCATTGTTATGGCAAATGACTTGCTTAAGACAATTAAGCTCAGTTAAGTTGCGTTCAATATTTGCTGAATAAAATTCTTAAGTGTGTAGTTGACTTAAAGTGGCAAGATATGATGTATTTGACGTATATTCATCTGAAACCTCCTACTTAGACATCTTTACTTAAGATACTCAATCCTGCCACTTTAAGCCAACTACACACTTAAAAATTTTATTCAGGCAATATTGAACGCAACTGAACTAAGCTTAATTGTCTTAAGCAAGTCATTTGCCATAACCATGACGTCCAAAATTAAGTCAACTAAGTTAATTTCTCTAAATGAAATTGAATGCACCTACTGTAAAACTAGATAGCTTAAGTTAAGACACTTTACAAACCTAACACTGGTGCCATTTAAGAGTCGTTTGAGTGAGCCTAAAAATCAAGGTGACTATTTTAGAGTCACGACAGAGTTCTAAATATTAGACAAAGAATTGATCAAACTGCTGCTAATGAATAGACAGAAAACTGCTAAAATCCATAGATGTATGGATTTAGCAGCCATAGATGTATGGATTTTAACAGCCATAGTTGTATGGATTTTAGCAGCCATAGATGTATGGATTTTAGCAGCCGTAGATGTATGGATTTTAGCAGCCATAGATGTATGGATTTTAGCAGCCGTAGATGTATGGATTTTAGCAGCCATAGATGTATGGATTTTAGCAGCCGTAGATGTATAGATTTAGCAGCCATAGATGTATGGATTTTAGCAGCCGTAGATGTATAGATTTAGCAGCCGTAGATGTATGGATTTTAGCAGCCGTAGATGTATGGATTTTAGCAGGCGTAGATGTATGGATTTCAGCAGCCGTAGATGTATGGATTTTAGCAGCCGTAGATGTATGGATTTTAGCAGCCGTAGATGTATGGATTTTAGCAGTTTTCTGCCTATTTATTAGCATCAGTTCGATCACTTCTTTGTCTTATATTTAGAACTGGCAATTTCGTACTCAAAAATAGTTACCTTGATTTTTAAGCTCACCCAAACGACTATTAAATGGAACCAGTGTTTAAGTTCTTAAAGTGTCTTAACTTAAGCTATTATAAAGTGCCTAAAACAAAATTTAGACCCCTATAGATTTGCAGTGTACTCACAGCTCTACAAATATCATCGCCGCTAGAGCGTAACGAGAGGGAATTCCGGGACCCAAATCCCGGGAAATCACTGCTAAAATGCAATTCCCAATTCCCGGGAATTTTGATTTTTTCCCGGGAATTCCCAAATATAGAGATATATGTATGAAATTCATTGAATTTCATTTGAATTTTAAAATGGTATTTATATTGATCCGAATTGAATTTTCATATTTAAAAGGGTACTTATAGCGAAATTCATAATTAAAAGAGTATTTTTACCAAAATTTACAATTTAAAATAGAATTATAACGACTAAGATATATCTTTATCCAAAAAATAAAATTTTCTTCTTTCTAGCATTCCTATTTCACCTTCAGATGCACCCATAAATTTATTTTTGAGAAGAAAATCTGTATTTTAAGTACAAAAATATAATTTATAGACTAAAATAGGCATATTAAACCAATTTTTAGCTGCTTTTAAATTGGTGCTGATCTGAAGGTGAAATAAGAATACTAGAAGAAAAAAATTTATTTTCTGAATAAAAAATTAAAAATATATCCATTTAAAATTGGAAATTTCAATGAATTTCTTTTAAAGTTGCGTTTAAATTGGAAAATTTAATGAATTTTGGTTAAAATCCAGTGTAAATTAGGAAATTCAATGAATTTCAGTAAAAATGTTGGGTTTCTAAATTTTTTTAGCTTCCAGGAATTCCCGGGAATTCCCTTTCCCAATTCCCGAGAAATGAAAAAGTCGGGAAAAAGAACGCTCTAATCGCCGCCATCTGTTTGGAAATATTGTTGAGTTAGCCTCACTGACAGGATGTATAGCCACCATTGTTACATTGGAGAGAAATAAATTTATTTTTCTCCAAATGAGTTATGGTAGTGGTTACATTTGTAAAGCTGCGAATGGTGCTGACACGGAGACTTATTATTAAGATAGGAAATAAAACTTGAGAGTTTCTACGCAATAAAAAAAAAGAAGAATTATTTTCAGATACTGTAAGATATTGATCGCACAGAAAAATTGATATTCACATTTAGAATTCCAATAATAACAATTTATGCATCTTTTCTTTATTCCTACAACAATAGAAGAATAGACAATAAACAGTTCAAATTTCAAAGCAATGATGGCGGTTTGATTTTGGTTTAGAAGAAATCAAAGTGAATATGACATTACACTTCCAATGAGGTACACAATCCAGAGCATTTCAACATTTAAATAGATTCGAGTACTAAATCCCAAGCATCATTTCAAATACACAACAATAGATTTCTAACTCAATGGTGCATTCATTATACATTACAAGTATGATATGGAAGCTCCAGACACAACAACAAACAAAATTTAAACCCTCGGATTATCCTGGTGCGAAAATGTAATGTAGTAACTGCATTCGAAAAGTGATTTAGTAGCTCGCAGCGCTACCAATATCAACACAGTGGCGCTGTCGCTATTTTGTTGTGAAATTTTTGCAATGATATCTAGAGACTGACACCTGTTGCTGAGCAACACCTTTCAGCTTCGTTTGGAACTGATCAATGCACAAATGCCTGGAGATTTTCCTCATTAAATCGTTTTTTATAATCTTCTTTAAATTTAGTGATACTACAATATTATGCACGGTATCAGGTCAAAACCTCGCCGGTTTTAACCTCGCCGACAAAAACCTAGGCGGAATAACCTCGCCAACAATAACCTCGCCCGTCTTAAACCTAGCCGACACAAGCCTCGCCGACATAAACCTAGCTTGACAAAAATATCGCCTCACTTAAACCTAGCCTGCAAAAATCTCGCGACCACATAAACCTCGCCCCACTTAAAAAATTAAAAATTTTAAAAAAATTTAAATGTAAAATTTTTTAAAAAATAGACACGTGTTTTTTCCCAATTTATTCACAGTGATTCACAGTGAAAGTAATGGCGCGTATTAAATAGATGTTTTTTAGATTTTTTTTTTCTTTTCAAATTTACAATTAATTTACAAGAAGTGGTTGTACAATTATTTTCGCCAATGCAACCAACCAATATTCATTAATATTATTTTAAGTGATACTCCGACACATATTAAAAATATTATAGGAAGTTATGGTGAATTGTTGTTTAATGATTACCTTCAAGGAATAGCACATAATTTGGAGTTTCAAGTAAAAGGATTGTCAATAAAATAATAATAATAAAATAATATTTTAATGGTTGCATTGGTGCAAATAATTTTATTTACAATTTGTAAATTGGAAATTTTTTTTAACCTGAAGAGGTGAGGTTAAAATAATAATAATAGTAAAATAATATTTTAATGGCTGCATTGGCACAAATAATTTTATTTACAATTTGTAAAATTGAAATTATTTTAAAAATTTTTTAATTTTTTAATCTGGCGAGGTTAATTGAGGCGAAGTTATGTCGAGCTAGGTTTTTAAGTCGAGGTTTTTGACGTCTAGGTTTAAGTGGGCGAGGTTATTGTCGGGCGAGGTTATTGTCGGGCGAGGTTATTGTTGGCGAGGTTATTGTCGCCTAGGTTATTGTCGGCGAGTTTTAGCGGGCGAGGTTATGACCTGGAACCTTATGCACACTGATGTCAGGTAAAAAAAAAACTAAATAATGCATGAATTTGGTTATAGGCCAAACTTTACAAGCTTCCAATTAACCTGGATATCTTGCACATACAACTTCAAAGATTTTTGATGCCAGTCAATTACAAATATTTGAGGAGGTTAAGGCATGGAGTTCCTGTTATTGGTGACTGTACTGTGCCATATTGATCTGTCGAAATCCAACTGTAGCTGCAAACAAATCTTTTAAGCTAAACAAAAATAGCTGCTAATGAAACTAAAATTAAGTATAAAAGCAAAGCCAATTTCAACTTTATGGATTGAAGTCATTTTCATGCTGAGATTGACTTCATACTTCATTTTAACAATTTCACTAACACAGCAAGGTTAAGTGCTAGTGGAAAGTCTCTAAATACAACATTAATGAGAGTCCCTGATGCTTGCAGATGTTAATATCCTGATAATGACCGGAAAACCAAAACAAATTTACACGTTTAACAGCCCACAATGTGCCATCAATATACCATCAATATGCCATCTGCTTAGCTAATTTCAGTTTTTAATGGCTATCCATCTGCGAAAAAAATGATGAATGCCCCAACTATTCTATTCCCATTCAGTTATTCGGCTTACTACGCCAAAAAATTACTATTATGTACTGGTGATTTTTAGTTCACATCAACCACTTCGTAATGTAATGCAAGATGGTTGCGTAATGCTTGCGAGTTTAAAATCACAGCCGTAAACTTAAGTTCCTACATCAAATTTGTTTTTGAAGTAGAAAGTAACATAACTTAAGAAATTACGGCAACCAACGAAAAGACAGCTTTTTCTCGCATGAAAAATGAGATAGAATGAGAATTTACGTAACTGGTCGGTTTACATTTACTGTCTACAAACAGTGTGAACAAAACCATCCGTTACTTTCCTTAAATTACATTACATTTTCGTAAGTTCCGTTACGTTATGTTACGTTCAATGTGAACTAACCATAAGAATTTGCCATTGTAACAACTAGTTCAGGTCTCTACACTCATAAAAAAAATGTTTCCATTTTACTCCATTTTGACCCATGGCCAACTCTCACATTTAAAAGAGTAATAATACTTCAATTTCAGAGTTTTGATATTCCATTTCAGAGTTTTAATATTCCATTTCAAAGTACTGTTACTTCAAAAATATAGTTTTTCACACACCAAACTCTCGTTTCGGAGTATCATTACTCTGATATTATGGAGTTGGCCACAGGACAATGCATAACTCCAGAAATGGAGTAAAATGGCGACTTTTTTTCTATGAGTGTAAATAAAGTGATCTTTTAGGCAGGAAGTCGCCATCCCGAGTCACTTCCAATCTTATCCTTTTGTATGTATTGTCCCCAATGGCAGCTGCCAAAACCATTGTGAGTACAATACGTTAGTGAGACTTAAGGTATAAGATTCTATCAGAATCAAGTTCTTTCCAGTTAAATTATCTCGGCTATTTCGATCCAGATTATTTTATCCAGATAAATGCTTCCGTGCAAATTATCTACATCTTTATTCCTGTGAAACAATCATGCATGAGGTTTTCTTGTCATGTAAATGGAGCAACTCATTTCCATAACATTAAGTTCTTGCAAAGCAAGCATATCATTAGGTAGCTTCCACTTAAAGCGGAGAAATAGCGCATTCTTTGCAGGTTGGCCATGACGTCTCAAATTTCGATAATTATTTGTTGTGCCCTTTGAATTGGAATAGCAAAGAGTGCATTTGTTGAGAAAGAGTTAAGTGGGATTTTTATTATTATTTTGGTTTTATTTTTGTTTAGGATATTTCAGTGATTTAATAAATACTCTACTCTGACCCCCTGCAGTGTAAAGAGGCTGATAGTAAGATGATGACTTATTGTTAAAAATTTGAAAAATTTATCATTTTTGAAAATTTTGTATTGTATGTGTAATTAAAAAAGACTTCTTATGTAATTTCTGAAATTATTTAAAAAAATCCTCCAATAAGTTAATAGTTTCTCAAAAATTTCATTAGTTTCTCAAGAATTTCAATAGTTTCTCAAAAATTTCAATAGTTTCTCAAAAATTTCAATAGTTTCTCAAAAATTTCAATAGTTTCTCAAAAAATTTCAATAGTTTCTCAAAAATTTCAATAGTTTCTCAAAAATTTCAATAGTTTCTCAAAAATTTCAATAGTTTCTCAAAAATTTCAATAGTTTCTCAAAAATTTCAATAGTTTCTCAAAAATTTCAATAGTTTAAAATTATCAATATCAACATTTCAAAAAAACTATCAACTTTTCAAAAAACTATCAACATTTCAAAAAATTATCAACATTTCAAAAAATTATCAACATTTCAAAAAATTATCAACATTTCAAAAAATTATCAACATTTCAAAAAATTATCAACATATCAACATTTGTCGAATTATTTCTCAAATAAGTATCTCCTGTCATAAATTCAATATTCTGTCCGCGCATCTCCATAGACTATATAGTCCATATCGGATTGGCTGCGATGCAACAATGTATTCCAAAGCGGGGTCATATGATACCATCATCAAATGGCGAAACATGCATATGACAACATCAAAATAGCGTCAACAAAATGGCGACAACAATCCAAATTATTTGGTTACGACCATGATATTTTGTCTGTTCCCTTTATAGATGGAATTGGTCACGAACTATTTCGTGCGGCGAATTCGCTGCGTGTGTAAAAAGGTCCCGCCAATCTGATATGAACTATAGAATAGGCTGTTAGTCTTTTTTAGTCGCAATAATGACTAATGTTCACCCTAATAACACGCTAAAAAAAATAACCTCCGTTTAAAATTAATCCCTTCTGCATACTTATAAAACCTAAATGAACTTTAAGTATGCTATTTTTGGAACGTGGAACCCCTATGCTTGCACATATTGCACTGCCCTCTTAATGCAGTTTCATACTCCTGCGAGTAGATATTTATTTTCTCGAGGTGCATCATTACCATACCACGTTGTTACTTCCGCATCTTGAAGCATCCACTCGCATTCCAACCTACATTTTCTCCGTCAATGAAACTCTTTTTCTGTGATTGTTTGTTGACACCTCAACGACATTTCCATAAATTGATTTTTCACATTGAAATCAGCGGTTCCCGTTACGCAAAACCCAATACATAATGTCTGACGTGACATAAAATGTTGGCGCAGCGCCAAGCACACATTCGATTATTCTATTTGTTCGTCAAATGCACTACAGATCGCTTGTGCACTCACCAAACTGGAAAACTGAATAAATAAAAATGTCCTGAAAGATTCACATCATTAAATATCTATTTTTAAATTTTTAAATTTTTAAATTCGACCGGAAAGTCGAGGACAAATCACTGAACTCGCAGATTCCATGCGTAACAGACGGTTTGCCATTAAGAAATTATAAAATACAATAAAATCAAGTTTTAAACCAAAATAGACAAGTACAGGTGCAGTGTTAATGTGTTATAGAGCGATAGGCCTCGTCTAATAAGATCATAAAACTGCTCTTTTCCAGCAACAAATACGGTTAACGATACTTTAACTACAGGCAGACCTAATCCCAATTGAAAAAATAACGTTTGCGTGATATCATACTCACAATATTATATTCACAAATATGAAATACAACATAAACTGCATTGTTAACAACATTATAGTGACAAATTTTGACAAATTAAACACCCACGAAATGGAAAATTTCTGCTTTCCCTACAATTTTATGCACATGTCCGCACAAATTTGTGTTACTGGGACATCAGAAAAATATACCACAAGTATATTTGGGAATTATTATTATAAGTACCATATAAAAAATATTTTCGATTTTTTTAAATCACAGTTCTTATTAAGACTTTCATCATTAGTCTCACAAGTCAGTTACCGTATATTAGGATTCTTCACTGCTGCTCGTTAATCCTCACGAGCAGAAGTTATTATTTTTCTGTCGTGACATTTTGATTTTGATTTTGATTTTGATTCATGACAATTTAAAACAATTTACCGTTAAAATAAAATTTAAAAATTATAAAAATATTTTTCAAAAAATTATGTGATTTAAAAACAGGAAAAAAAATCCTTACAAAAGAACAATAAAATAAAAATAAAAAATTATAAATAAACAATTACTTACTTTGATGAGAACGAAGGGCCGTTTATGCCTGTGTTGCTGGTCAGAGGTGGGCTCCATCATCAGCGGTGATGTCTTGGTCATATTGCGGGCAGCGGGCAACGGGTGAGTTTCGAACGGCACCTCGGGGTGAGCCCGGGATACCCCTTGGACCACTGACTTTTGAGTCGACACGACTAAATTCACTATCAAACTACACTTGTCACTTTACAGGTTACGAAAAAACGTCGCCATCGCGGATGCGCCGTCCAAATGTTGTCACTTTGAGTGATGACAGCTCGCGAAGGATCAGCTATGAATGTTGCCTGTGTGCGTTATATGCTGGCTGCTGTTGGTGCTATACAGCAGCCACCGATCTGGTGGCAGCATTGAGTATTAATTAATAGAACTTGTACTTTTTTTAAAACAAACATTTTACTGTAATCAAATTCAAATATTGACTTAAAAACTAGATTAATATTTGGAGATGTAAAAAGCAATAGTAAATTACAAAATTACAGGAAATTGATCCTATGAAAAAAATTCAGATCTTCATAATATTATTTTTATTGTTTTATAAAATAAAACGAGAGCTTAAAATGGTAAATTTTAGGGTTTTTACTTTTTTTAAAAAAACACGTTTTTTTGCTATTTTTTTTATTATTTGTTTTATTTTGTTTTTGTAGTTTGTACAACTCAAAACACTTGCGACGCCATCTCTTGGGACAATTGATAATTTTAAACAAACCACAGATTATAATCTGTGATCAAACACTGCTGTCGATGTCGATTCATAGAATATCATTTTTAAATCGACAAAATATTGATTTACAATAAAATAATTCAAAAAATATCTTTATAATACAGTTTATTGAAATTTCATTTTAATTTTACATAAATGGTTTTTATTATAAATGGTTAAACATGAACCACATTTGTCTTAAAACATCTACTATATCATTATGATTTATGTAGAAGTATGATTTATGTAGAAGTATTTTTTTGTAGTCTTTTTAGTAGACTGGCTTCGGTTGTTGAGTGATAAGAAGATTAAATCGCTGTTTCATTCGAATTCTCTCGCTGGAATATTTATCTTCCGGTGAAAAACGTGCTGTAGTAAGTAGAAGAAAAAAGTATATATTATTAAATGAATTACTGTTGAAATTATATTTCAAAATGTTTATATTTTATATTCTGTATAATTGATTTAACAATAACAAAACTAAACCTGGATGCGCTGAAAATGTCGGTTTGCCATCAGGCCCAGTTTTCTACAATAAAAAAAATTATACAAAATTGTTTATTAATTAAACATACTACAACTACAAACCTTCAACGTGTAAATTCGATTACCACCGTCATCCATGTAATACATTAAATACATTTTAGTCTTCTTTTTACTGTAACACAACACAACAAAAGCGTGGACACGAACTTCTATTTCTAGTTGTCTAATAAAAAGTGTAGTCTCCCGCTAGTCTAATTTCTACTTCCAGTCCATTTCTGAATTTAAAAAATTGCATGACGCATACGACACCTTTGTAATTACAAACATCAACCATAATTAAACCACCAATAAAAAAAACATAATTATTTTATTTTTTAATAAACAATTAATTCAGTTATCAATTTTCAACAACATCATCCTATAGGTAGTTACAGATTACACATTCCCACAATCCATCGCGACAGACATCCTTCGTCACACTATCAACCGCCATTTCTGTTGTGCTTTGTTCACATCTTTCGCCATGGAGAAGAAATCGCCAGAACTTTTGGACCTGTCGTTGGACGATATAATCAAAATAAACCGTAAATCTAATCCAATTCGCGGACGAAGAGGCAGTAGTCGTGGCGGTCGTGCGACTATGGCGTCGCGATCACGGGGTGGTGGAGGAATCGGTGCCCTTCGTAGCCGAACAATTCGAGGAAGAAGCCGACCTATGCCTTATAGCAGAGTAAGTAGACATTTAAAATAATGATTTTTTTAAGTATATTTTTTAATTTATTTGATTATTAATTGATATATTTTACAATTAATAGCCGAAAGAATTACCCGAAAAATGGCAACACGACATGTTTGATGGCGGTTTCACAACCGGCGGAAGAATAACCAGATCAAGTTTCCCCGGTGGAGCTGGAAAACTTTTAGTCAATAATTTAGACTATGGAGTATCTGATTCAGATATACGTGTAAGTTTGATTTCTGTTTCGGTTTATTGATTGATTTTTCTTAAAAAATGCAATTTGAATTATGCAATGGAAAAATTTGTGTACTGGAATTGCATTTTTAATAAAAATTACTAGGAATTTAACGGTTTTAGTTTTTTTTAAATTTCGTTATACAGGAATTATTCATTGAGTTTGGACCACTGAAAAAAGCCGCGGTTCACTACGATAGATCCGGTCGCTCATTAGGACAAGCCGACGTTATTTTCGAAAGACGTCCTGATGCGTTAAAAGCATTGAAGCAGTATAATGGAGTGCCTTTAGATGGTCGACCCATGAAAATTTCAATCGACGGTGTCGATGGAGTACGGAATGCAGCTGCTCAAAAACCAGTGATTAACAGTACTCGTAGAGGCTCGTTTGGATCCGCAAGACTCGGGTATGAAAAAAAAATTCGATTTTGGTCTAAAATCTAAAACGGAGTGGTTATTTCCACTCGAATCGGGTGTAAATAACCTCTATCCGATTTTTCAAAATAGCCACAATTCATAGTATTACTTCCGTACATACGTATCATGTTTTGATTGGTGAACCACTTGTATATTTGTGTTTATAAGCTTTTGAATTAATAAAGACAGACACTTGTTATCATATCCGTTCCTAACATTCTAAACAACACAGATCTAAATATGAAACACTATGATTTATCTGATACGTGGGAACAATGTTTAAAAGAGCACATGTTGAACTGTGATAATTCATTCTCTCCATTGATTACAATATCAAAAAGCGAAACTATTCACAGCTACAATAAGAAAGTCAAAAACCCAATTTTAACTAATGATAAATATTTTTGTATTATCTATACGTGTGTACATTTCGGAAGTTATGATAGTGAATCAAGTGGATGAAATCTAACTGTTGTGCATTCGTTGAATACAAGCCCAGAAGAAGTACAACTTAATCACAGTTTTCTACCGAGTCATTTAGTGAAGTGGATTAATGAACAGTTTCCAAAAAGGTTTCCAACAGTTGTCCGAAATCGTGAGTTGAAAGTATTCGGAACAGTAAGAAAGAGAATTGTATTTTGTTCATGTCGAAAACCATATAGTGGTTCCAAAATGGTTCAATGTGATAGATGCTACGAGTGATCCTATGTGGAATGTCTTAAGAACGGTAGTGACGTTGGAGATAACTATGTGGTTTTGTGAACTTCGATGCAACAAACCTGTGCAAGTAATTAATTTAGTTGATTAGTTGATTTAGTGTTCAATTTACTTTATATAATACTTTAATATTTAATAAAATAAAAATTTCAAATAAATAAAAATAAAAATTATTACGGTATTGTAGTTATCGAATGTCTGTGAAAATGAAAATAATGGTGGTGAGCTATTTTGAAAAATTGAGTGGAAATAACCGTGTGTTATTTCCACCCGAATCGGGTGGAAATAATGCTGGCCAATTTAAAATTAATTTTTTTTTTTTTTTAAAGAAGTAGTGGACGCCGCGCTAGAGGACGTGGAGGTGTCGGCCGAATGGGGCGAAAAGTTCCAACGGCCGAAGAATTAGATGCCGAATTGGATGCATATGTGAACAAGGTAAAAATTATATAATTTTTTTGTCGATTATTTGGTTAATTAATTGTTTTTTTGTTGAATTTTTTTTAGATGGAAATCGAGTAAATGTGACAAGCACATCTGAGATTCATTCGTCGACGTCATTCATCAGTTAAATTTAATTGTAACTAACAAGCATTTTGACTAAAAATTTAGTTTTATTATTATTATTTTTTATTTGATTATTTAAACGAAGCTGTTTTATGTTAATTCATCTAGAAAGTCTCTCGTTTTTGTATCATTTTAAAAGCTTCGAAAATGAGAAGTGTTCATGATAAATAATATGTAAACATGTTGATGTGATTTAAGAGAAATTGAAATCTTTGAGGGAAAAAAAATAGTAAAATTGAACTGAAGAGTTTTGTATGAAAAGTCTTGATTTTAAACACAATACATTACACTTAATTTTAATTTGTCAGTACAGTATAGGATTAAATTATGTTTTTATTGCGGTTTGATAAAATTAGCTCGTTTTTCGAGTTTAAGTTAATTAGTTGTGTGAAATCATGACATCCAAGTGTGATTCTTGAATTAAGAACGTTTTGACGACTTGTATGTCAAACGGATGATTTATTTAAATAATAAGATTCGAAACCGTATATTCGACTGAATAAAATCAAATTTATTAGACGCCATTACAACATGGATGAAAATGTAGAAAATACTAATTCCAGTATACTTGTGAAAGTTTTCACAATTTTTCTTTTGATACATGGCGATTCAATAATCAGTCTTTGACTCTACTTTTTTTTAAAAATCATTACGTTGAATATTTAATTTGTAGAATCGGTAAAATAGTGTACGGTATTCGAAATGTTTCTGTAGTTTAATAAAAAAAAAATTAAATTTTTCACATTGCACTTCAAGTAACTAATTATTGTTTTAAATCAAATAAATCAAATACAATTTGATGCGATTATGAAAAGCAATAAAATTTACGATAATCGAAGACTGAAAACTCATATTTTTATTATGGCATGTATTATTCCGCAGACCGCAGTGGCTATATAGGTGGCCAAAAAAAATCAATCATTATCTCCGCCTGTCGAAACAAATTCCCCACCCATGGAAAAGCATTCCCAGTCTTTCGACAGGAATCCACTGTCGAAAGAATTCTCCCGCTTATCCTTTCGCCAGGCGAGGGATTCTTTTTCGATAAGCGGGAACAATGATTGTTTTTTTTTGGTTTCTCAGAAATTTGGCCGCTTTCCACAAAATTTTTGTGGGAATATCCTCGGCCACATTATTTATTATTTATTGATCAACAGGGTGTTCCAAAAAGACGGTAACAAAACTAAAAATTAATTACTAATGATCCAGTGTGCTATTGAAGGACTATAATAAGTAGGTTTTTATGCTCTCAAAAATAGAGGGCACTACGATTTGATGATTCAGCGCTACAGTTGAAGAACTAACAAGTAAGAAAATGGCTACGATCTCCTCAGGGAACAATTTATGTAAACTGGAAGTGTGTTGCACGATAAAGGTTAAGGCCGCCCATCAACATCTGTTGTAAATGTGGAGCACACACGAAGAGCATTTCATCGCAGCCCCGGATTGTCATGCGTCGAGCTTCACATGAGCTGCAGATACCAGTTACAACTGTGCAATGTATTGTCCACAAAATTACAGCTTTTTCAGGTTCCTAAAATTCGTTTTCAGATTGCTAAAATGTACATTCAGATCAATAAAATACTTTTTCAGATTAATAAAATACTCTTTCAGCAAATAAAATATCTTCAGCTGAATAAAAATTTTATTCAGTTAGAAAAAATCTTTATTCAGTTTTATAAAAAGTTGTTTCAGATCTAATAAATGTAATTTCAATAATTTAAAATACAAATTCAGAATAAAAAATGCAAAAAATACAAATTTCTAAACAATTTGAAAATTAGCAGAAATTAAGCAATGGGTAGACATTTATTGGGTCCTATGCATTTATTATGTAATGTATTCATAAAAAAAGTCTGTGGCAACCAGTTTTGGTACCATATGTCTAAGACTAAAATTATGGTACCAAAGTTAAAAATGGTACCAAAGTTAAAAATGGTATCAAAGTTAAAAATGGTACCAAAGTTAAAAATGGTACCAAAGTTAAAAATGGTACCAAAGTTAAAAATGGTACCAAAGTTAAAAATGGTACCAAAGTTAAAAATGGTACCAAAGTTAAAAATGATACCAAAGTTAAAAATGGTACCAAAGTTAAAAATGGTACCAAAGTTAAAAATGGTACCATGTCTAGTACTAAAATTATAGTACCAAAGTTATAAAAATGGTACAACATGCCTAGTACTAAAGTTATGGTACCAAAGTTATAAAAATGCCTAGTACTAAAATAATGACATGCCATATTGATCTAGGTAACACTAAAACCCAGAACTGTTGGTACCATAATTTTAGTCTTAGACATATGGTACCAAAACTGGTTGCCACAGACTTATTTTTTATGAATACATTACATAATAAATGCATAGGACCCAATAAATGTCTACCCATTGCTTAATTTCTGCTAATTTTCAAATTGTTTAGAAATTTGTATTTTTGCATTTTTCATTCTGAATTTGTATTTTTGCATTTTTCATTCTGAATTTGTATTTTAAATTATTGAAATTACATTTATTAGATCTGAAACAACTTTTTATAAAACTGAATAAAGATTTTTTCTAACTGAATGAAATTTTTATTCAGCTGAAAAGAAATTTTATTTGCTGAAAGAGTATTTTATTGATCCGAAAAGTATTTTATTGATCCGAAAAGTATTTTATTGATCCGAAAAGTATTTTTATTGATCCGAAAAGTATTTTATTGATCCGAAAAGTATTTTATTGATCCGAAAAGTATTTTATTGATCCGAAAAGTATTTTATTGATCCGAAAAGTATTTTATTGATCCGAAAAGTATTTTATTGATCCGAAAAGTATTTTATTGATCTGAAAAGTATTTTATTGATCTGAATGTACATTTTAGCAATCTGAAAACGAATTTTAGGAACCTGAAAAAGCTGTAAAAAAAAAACTTTTTGATTTACACTGCATGATTAGTATTTTTTACTATTAATTTTTAATTTTTGTTACCGTATTTGAAATTTGAAGTGATAAAAAATAGTTCTTTAATTACTATTGTGTCCTATGTTATGTAAGACAATTATATTTCAATTTTTTTGTAGAATGATCTGTCGGTTTTGACCGGTTTAATACGCTTTTGCACGCAAGGATTTTCAATTCTCCTTAAAATGTGTTTAATAAGTCGTAAACTTCGCGTCCAGTGTTGAAGGAAGCGAGAAGGAAGCCAATTGAAACCCGCAGATATTTACTGCGGTGCTAAATCGAAACAATAACTAAATTTTTAATAAAAATATTATTAGCTAAAAATATTAGCTTCAATCAATAACTAACATTTTTTTTTTTTTATTAAAAGTATACTTTTTATTTTCTTTTTTATTTTTAATAAAAATACAACACAATGACACTTGAGTATGCACTTTCTTTGCTGCCAAATTAAAATACAAAAAAAAAACAAAACATTATTATACATATAAAATAAATAAATTTACAGTTGGGCATAGGATTTTCTTAAATAATCAAGACAATTTTGGAATAATAAAAAACAAATTCATTTTCTAACTTTTTTTTCAACTTAATTTCTCAAACTCATAATCTCTTCAAAATCCTTTTTTTGTCTTTTAAAATTTTCTTTTTATCAGTGGCAGTACTTTTTTTATCACCAGCGTGTTTTTTAGCCATCGGCCCATCCAATTTAGGCGCAGAACAACTGGTTTCCGTGTCTTTGGAGGACTTGGGAGCTTGCGCGTGGATTTCCGTCATCATCCTTGCCCTTTGCGAGTAATCTTCATATTGTTCCAACAGCAACTTGCCTGCTTCTTCGTTTAGCGCCGATTCCGCATTAGGAACGATTAATAAACATTTTATTGTCTAAAAAAAAAATAATAATAATCATAAAAAAATTAATTCTGTGCTCCCAAAAGATATTCAGACACGAATTCAGTCTAAATATCTTAAAATAATAACTTATGTATCGAGTAAATTCAGACTTATGGTACTTACTAATAGTATATGTTTTATACCCAGATCTGATTTCCAATCTTTCTTGAGTGTATTGACGCATATCTCGCCATTTCTCGCCACATTTGGATGGAATATTTTTGTAACGAAATAACCCTTCGGTGGCGATGAAGGAAAATCTTTACCAAGTACCAATTTAACTCGAAAAACACCTCCCGTGTATGGTGTCCCAGCTAAAAATCACAAAAAAATCCATTAATTCACATTTTTCAATGAATATAAATTTTGTTAAATAATTACAAGGTCCTTCTATTGCTGCCTGGATGTCTGTTATATCTTCATCGTTCATAAAAACTTTAATTCCTTCGGGAGGATCATTTACCATTTCACATAACTCTTTGGACACTTGACGAATTATTTGAGGTGATAGATTTTCGACGTTAGAGCACTGGAAAAAAAAAAATAATAATAATTTTATTAATTGATTTATGCTTTTGTTTTGGAAAAAATCTAATTGAGTTAATTAAGTTAAGAAGATTGGAGCCGTTGGGAGATTTGTAAACACTCGCCTCCAACCGCCATAGGAGCCATATTGATTTTTATTTTGTGCGTAGTATGAAAAAAGGGTAATTAGGAGTTAATAAGAGACTTTTGAAAAAAATGGTTCGAGATTAATACTTACTGAAGCCATTATTCCACTCGTAGCACACAGCGGACCTCCACTAATTGCTGGGTTGTGAGGGAAATGTAATGACGGACAACGAACGATGCTTTAATTTAACAGGAAGTCAAGAGAATTCAAATTTTGGCCAATCAGAGGCGAAGATATAAATTTTGGATTTTTTTTTTTCGTTGAAAACTGAATTGCTTATTGTATTTAGATTATTTTTGTAATTTGTTTGTAAATCTTGAAATTTTCCAATAATTTTTTAAATTTCAAATTAATAACAATAGTTTTATTACGTAGTTAGTGAAGACTTGTATGTGACGTCATTTAACGAAGACCTACATTATAAAAGAGTTTATTTTAAAAAGAAATTAAAAATTTTATTTAATAAAAAAATGAGTTTAAATAATATTACCATTCATTTGTTCCACATTCAATGCACTTTTCACTATTTTGTTAGAAATAATTTTATGATAGTGTGATGGCCTTGATTGGCTGTTTGAATAAAAGTAAACAAAATGGCGGACGAATCTCAAGGGTCGGAGGGAAATCGAAGTGTGAGAGAATTATTATCTTAAATATCAATATTCTTTTAAGTTTTGACGCATTAAAAATATATTAGCGGATGATGACTGAAAAATGAAAACATCTTTTGTTTGATACATTTTTGTAGAAATTGATGGATGAAAGAATTCATCGAATTAGTTGCAAAAATTGAAAATTGTCATTAGGTCAGTATTAAAAAAAGACATTTCTTTTCACAGGTTGTAACAGTGGGTACAGGAACTTCTGAAACAATTTTCTATCAAAGTACAGGTGTTCTGCGTGGAGGAGCAGACAATGGTGGTAGTGAAACGAGTGTAACTTCAGAAGTAAGTAGAAGTCGATTTAATAACTGACATTTTTATATGTCAAGAATTAAATTTGGGCCATAGACGAAAAAGTCTTAGGTCCCAAAATTGAGCTCAGGTGCAATGTACTCCAAATTCAATACAAAAAAAAATTGTGTTTTACTCACAAAAATTCGCTTTTAGACACAAAAGTGAAATTTTTATGTGCAAAAATACAAGAAATAACGGAATAGAAACTAAAATTTGATGGAAAAAAACCCAGTTAAATGAGAACACATTAGAATAAATAACCAAGAAAAAAGTTGAAATCAAAAATAATTCATTTATCATCATTTATCACTGGCTCAACTTCTCCCACATTTGTTACTCTAACAATATAATCATGTTTTTACTTTTTTTTCTTTTCTTTTTCTTTTATAATATTATCAGGCATTAAGAGTAAGGGTAAACAATTTAAAATATTCATTTGAAACCTGGAGAGAAATCCTCATACAAGTTTACGGCCTTTTAATATGGAAACGATCGTTTTACCCAATGGTGCTTTGGGCAATTGTATCTTTGTTTTTTGGGTAAAAAGAAATAATTAATTTTAAGCATGTAACACTAATTTTTCTAATTTAAAACCGTTTAATTTTAAACAGGATTGTTTGTTATGCCAAATTATCAACTCTCACAACGTTAGCGATTCTTGCCATATTTGCTATTATCTCCGATTATATGGTTCCAAAAATGCAAGCGCACTTTTTCAATCCAAATTTGTGGACCGGAGTGAAAGAAAAGAAGTATGAAGAAGTTTGTAATGGCATAGCATGTGCCCAGGAAAATCTTTCTGCTGGATTATCGTATTTGAACCATCTAAAACGATCCAGACCATTCGTGGTGAGTATATTCTCCTTCTATCATTGTAGAATTAACATATTATTTACAAAATTAATGTAAAATTTTTGTTTTTTTTTTTTTTTTTTTTTTTTTTTTAGTATTTTTTCACTGTTTTGCTGTGCTTGTTTGCATTGGCATGGATTGGTAGTTTGATGGATAATTTGCTTTTGACATATGTTATAGGTAAGTAACTGGAAATTTGATTTGATATAAACTTATTTATTCTTATTGAAACTTTTAGTTTGCTCTGCTATGATGATTCCTGGTTTAGTACACAGAGGATACTTACGAAAGTACTTGGGGTGTGCTGCTGCATCAAAGCAAGCTAATTATCAAGCCCAAAAGAAGGAGAATTAAGTGAAGTATTTTTTCCTTGGTTCAGTATGAAAGAACTATTTTTTTTTTTTTTTTTTTTGTGTGAAAAGTTATAACACTACACTTGCAAAAATACTATGTTAGTAATCTCTTGTAATACATAATTTATTATTTTTGTTCCAATGTAACATATGTTCTGTTTTTGTATTAAATAAATCTCAATTAATATTTTCGTCAACCACCCGTGATGAAATAATCTTGGTTACTAAGAAAAAAGGTTCCCAGGGCAAAACTGAATGTGTGAAGCGGTAGTCCTCTCTAGCAAATAGTTATTTTTATTTTCAGAAAATTCCTTTATTTTTAATTTGAAAAAAAAAAAAAAGAATACAAAATATTTACAAAATGTTTAGTGTCGAAACCCAATTCAACACCCACTTAAAATACCCATTTCTATGTGCAGTAAAACCCACCGAAGTGATAATTGCAATTCCCAACGCCAGTTGTGCAAATGCTAACAAACGAGAAGTAGTATTATCCACAAGGTTGTCTTCGTCATCATCAAAATTCGGTTTGGCATAAGCAGTATCCGCTAATTCCTTTTCGTCGATGCTTCCTGGTACCTGATCGTGCAACACTTCTTTTGCTGCCCTGAAACCAGCTTGCACCGCCCCATTCATATAACCACACCATGACGTAGACGTTTCGGTTCCAGCAAAATGAATCCTAAAACAAAAATTTTTAAAAAATGTAAAAAAGAAAATTATAATATTTACGTAGTTAAAATTTTACTTTCCGTAAGGTTTGCGGAAATCCTTAGGGACGTACTTCATCACGCCAGGTACCATTACATTCACAGGACAGCCGCCGTTGTAAGGTTCTTCGGACCAAACTTTCTCAGCGTAATCAATAGGTTCCAAAGCGTCATTTCCAAAGAATATTGCTAAACACTGCAATACAGCTGCTTTTCGTTCCATTGGCTGGTATTAAAAGTTTTTTTAATAGTTATTTTAGCCAAAATTTGATATTATAATTTCTCGAATTACAAGGACGTGCTTGTTGTATTAATTCTGCATTCAATTTCAATCGGTATAATCCGTTTCTCTTGATTATGTTTTTCTTGTTTATGAGATGGCGGAAATGCTTGCTAAACCAAAAAAAAACGCCCTCTGCCTTTGTTTATGATTATTTTGATTCTCTATAAACCGTTTACGAGAATATGACGTGAAAAACGTCCATCCCATAATCAAGAGAAACTAACCGATTGAAATTGAACTCTCTTAGTGCATCTTTTAGCTCCAAATTGTCAATTTTTGTCAAAAATCCATCTCTTGGCAAAAAAGATGCATTTTTCCAAGTTAAAAGGTTATTTTTCTGTAATATTATCGATAAAAGGGAATTATGCTCCAGTTGTCAAAAATTGCAACCTATTTCCGCTTTCAAATTATGACGCACTAATAATTCGAGAAAATGGGTATTTTTAATAAAAATTACAGTTTTGAGACTCCATTGTACTCCAACGTGTCCAGAAATAAAGCCAACCAATGCTGGATTGCCATTGTGAGTAGTGCCATCATACACAATTCCTAATGGACCTGTATCACATCCAGCAACAATTGGCGCACCACCATTGGTTACAATTTCTCCGGACAAATTTTTAGCTCTCCAAAATGTCTGAAAATTATTGAGATAAGTGTGAGGAAATTTATCCAAATTAAGAGTTAAGAAAAACATACCGTTTCATAAGTACAAATGAATTTAGTCAAATGTCCTACCGGCATGTTTTGAAACAAAAGGCGTTTTGGCTCAGGTAGAAGCGGGCAAAATTTGATTCTCACTACATTGACAGTTTTAAAAACAAATGGTTGTATTAACTATTTAAAGTATAAACCATCACGAGTTATTTAAGATTACGTGCTTCGTGTACAGGAATCGCCAAGATGAGCTTTGTGGCGTGAAAAGTTTTACCGTTGGTTGTGTTAACAATAACAAGATTAGATTCTTCTCGCTGAAATCAAACAAACAAATTAAATTACCGGTATGTATTTATGCATGTTTATATTAAATAGTTCATTTTAGTCTTTGAAGTTTATCTGTGTGCCAAAATATACAATTTTGCACTTAAAAATGCATCTCTGCATCTTGAAATGCATCTTTGCATCTTGAAATGCATCTTTGCATCTTGAAATGCATCTTTGCATCTTGAAATGCATCTTTGCATCTTGAAATGCATCTTTGCATCTTGAAATGCATCTTTGCATCTTGAAATGCATCTTTGCATCTTGAAATGCATCTTTGCATCTTAAAAATGCATATTGTATCTTAAAAATGCATATTTTATAAAATATGCATTTTTAAGATAAAATATGCATCTTTGCATCAAAAAATGCATCTTTGCATCAAAAAATGCATCTTTGCATCAAAAAATGCATCTTTGCATCAAAAAATGCATCTTTGCATCAAAAAATGCATCTTGAATTCAACTAGTTAAAATTTCCTTATTACCTGAATAATTTCTGTAACTGCATGATTCAAAAGCACATTTTCAGCTCCTAGCTTGTCCATTAATTTGAAACTAATTTGTTGTGTTCCTCCCTATTTCAAAAGAAAAATAAAATTGATAAAATTAATACAGTAACTACACACATTTTTTTTCAATTAAATCTAATAATAATAATAATAATAATAAATAATAATAATAATAATAATAAATAATAATAATAATAATAATAAATAATAATAATAATAATAATAAATAATAATAATAATAATAATAAATAATAATAATAATAATAATAAATAATAATAATAATAATAATAAATAATAATAATAATAATAATAATAATAAACAATTCATTATTCGTGCAGATACTTTAAAAATATCCTCAATTGCCAACCTTGACACTAATTTCTTTCAGTCCACAATGCAGGATAGGGTAAAACAGACTGCATATATCATCAGATGAATTACAAACAAGAAGCGGAAAGAGAGCTGATACACGAACACACTCAGTACCTAAACAGAATGGATGGGTAAGTTAGTCGTCATCTTTTTGTATTTACGCTACGGTAAACATAAACATGCACAGTGATTCTTGCAGTGCAACATCCAACATGACAAACAGTTAGTGGATTCTTAAAATAATAAATTTTATCATGCTGACCTTAACTCTTAATTGCTGAGCAGCTCCTTCTGTTCCTTCGAACAGACGTAGGATGCCACCAGCCGCATTACCGTACATCAATACGTATAAACACGACATGTTACAAGGATCGAAACCTAACATTGAAGATTAGAGTTAGTTTCACTACACATTCAGAAGAAAACATATTTTTTCATATTAAAAACTTCTAATGTTTAATACGCACCATTACTTTGAAATTCACGTCAGATAACGATTCGACTTATTGCTGCAACATCATCAGCATTATTTAACAAATATCTTCCTTATGTACTGATGATGTTGAAGTATTGCAATGAAAGGCCTCCTATAATCTTTATCTGACGTGTCTATATAATTGTCATTTTTAAATTTTTATTTTTATATTTTCTCATTATTTCCAGTTAAATTCGCTCAAAATTTGAATTAAAATTTGTTTTGATTCATTACGAATGCAAGTATTGTTGTTTTTTTTGTCATTATTGCAATCAAAAAGTTTAATTGAAATAAAATACCAAATGTTGTACGAAATGCGATGTCAATCAATTGTCGTGACTCGTAACACCTAAGATGTTTGTTTTTGTACGACTCAAACGTCATTCCATCCAATTCTTCAGCTCTGGGATGCAAATATGGATTTTTTACGTTTATTTCTTGGGCCAATGTCTCCAGCTAAAAAAATATTTTTAAAAAAATAATATTTTAGATATTAAAAATAACTATTGTTGAAATTTTTAACTTTCTGAATAAATCGGAAAAGCTCAATGGCAGCCCAGAAAGATATATCCGGTATCCAGGAATTGTACGACGTAATTTTGTTTTTTTGTAGTTGCAGCAATTTATTCCCTTCTAAAAACTGCGGATAAGTTTCAATATTCAAGTCCTTTATCAGAGCTGTAATGTGAGGCTGTGTGCTACAAATAATAAATTTATTACATAATAATTTAATTTTAAATTTTTATTTTTGCACCTTGACACCCATTGGCCACCTAAATCCCACAAATCAGTTCGATGATTTGCACATCGGAGTCTATGGCTCAATGTTCTACCACCGACACGAACTAAGCAAATATAGAAATAATTCATATTTAGATTAGTTTTTAACCAAAAATTTTTTAAAAAATAATCAAAATACATTTGGCTTCTAAGATAATTATTTTACAGCTGCTGTCCACTTTCTTCAATTTATACGCTGCACTTAGACCGGATAAACCTGCACCGACGACAATCACATCTAAACATGTATCCATTTTGTGAAGAATCTGAAAATAGCAATTTTATTTGAATTAATTAACTATTCATTATGGAATTTTTTCTGCAATTACTACAAATCTTACCAAACTATTAATATAGAATCATGGGTGTATGGACTTTGCTAACTTCTCGCACAAATTAAAAATGTGATAAAAAAAAGTGATCTGGATCTTATCTCTCTCTCGTTTTACTGCAAGTCACCATCTTGGATTTACGACTGGGAAAAACTAATCATTTTCTCGATATACAAAACCACACACATTAGTTTACGTTTTACATAATTTTTTTGAGGGAAATTAGATTTTATTTTTTTTAGTTTGAGTTTAAATAATTACACATCACAGAGACATTACTGCAACTGTTCCATTTGACACAACAGTGCGCGACCTAACGTGAAATCCATGAGTTAAAAACTAAACTGATGACCTCTTTTCAAACTCTTTTAATGGAATAATTTTGAAAATGTTTTATATTTTATCGTTCATTAATATTTTAAAAGATAATATTGAGTTTTTAAATTCTATTTTATTTTTATTATCTTTAAAAATCGAGTAAAAATTCTGTATGCAGTATCGGCTCGAGTGTCGGTCTGTAGCTAGATTGACTGCCTCATCTGCCAAAACTAGAATGTTCTGATAAGATAACAAAGATATGAGATGTTTGTTTTTCCATCATTTTAATTTATTTTTCTGTTGACAGTTGGCTGCATATCATTTAAACTACACAGATGTTATGCAATGACACTTCTATTCATCGCGGCACAATTTTCTCAAGGACGACAACATGTATATAAACAAGTATTAAGTTGCGACATGACGTAACGTAATATATGGACATCTGTTCTGTTTTAAGTGCGGGTTACAGTAGCGAATAATCATGGATATCGTGGCAGCACAATGCATCACAATCGCCATATTCTTCACTTCCATGTTAATCTCGTGTTTACTTCCTCTCAAAATTGTTCCATCAGGACCCAATTACGAACTAGGCATAACCTTAGCCAATTGCCTCAGCGCTGGAGTTTTCCTAGCCACATTCTTCGTTGGATTACTACCTGAAGTGAGACAACAATTCGTGTTTCTTATGCACCACTACCAAATCATAACCCGGTTCCCGATTGCGGATTTTCTCGTTTGCTCCGGATTTTTCCTAGCCTTATTCGCCGAACAAGCGATTATGACATTTAAAAATCACAATTCCAAAAGAAAACACATCTTAAACACGCCTAAAATAGGAGAAAACAGCCAAAATTCAAGCACTGAACACCCCATCTCACCTTTTAGCGCTAGCCACGGTAACCATGACAACGGCGGCCATCATCATTCTCACGATGTATCCGAAGCGATAACTGAAAGTGGCATTCGATTCGGACTTCTTTTATCTTCTCTCGGTGTTCATTCCATCTTTGAAGGCATGACTTTAGGTCTTCAAACCCGAATTGGTGATCTTTTTAATTTATTTATCGGTGTTTTCATCCACGAATGTTTAATCGCGTTTGCGATTGGTGTAAACATCGCGAGTGCGCGGTTGAAGTTGCTCAATGCCATCAAACTTGCTGTGATAATTTCTTCGACTATTCCTGCAGGACAAATCATAGGGCTATTGATCGGGAGTAACCAATCTGTTTACAATGGGGCTGTGAGTGTGGTTCTTCAAGCCATTGCGGCTGGCACATTTATTCAAGTTACTTTTATGGAAATTATTCCTGAAGGGCTACGCGGCGATTCGTATAAATTTTTGAAATTGTTGTGTTTCGCTTTGGGATTTGCTGTTATTTCGGTGGTTCCGGTTCTGATCGGTGTACATGATCATGGAAAAGATCGAATTCAGGAGGATTTTAATTTGATGCTCAAATTGAAATATGAATCTATTCATTTATGATTATTTTGTTATTATTTGTTATTGCAAGGATGTGGTATAAGGAGGAGGATTCAAAAAGTTACAAATAGTATGTGGGATTTGTCTACAAGGGGGAATTTAATGATTGAAATTTCTTCTTTTTTTTTTTGTGTGGAGATTTTAACATTCTTTCAAACTTGTTATTTTTATTTACATGCTTTATTATTTTATTATTGTGCCATAAGTATTAGAAAATTTTGCTTTTAATGTTTGGAGACTTTCTATTGACTTTGATCTGGGTAAAACTTATTAGAATTGGATCTAACCCACCGTTGTTTTCTATTTCCAGTATTTTTAAAGAATAAACTATTTACAAATTAATTTTTCTGCCAAAATTTGCATTTTTCTGCCAAAATTTGCATTTTTCTGCCAAAATTTGCATTTTTCTGCCAAACACTTTTCTGCCAAAATTCGTACTTTTCTACCAAAATTCATAATTAATAAAGAAGCATTTTTTTTAGGTTAAATTCACAATGATTTGTCGTTAAATTGTTCGTTTTTATGACTCGCGTATAAACAGTGTTGCCAACTCTCCAAAATCAGATTCCGCTTGGGGAACCTCTAAATTCCGCCAAAATTCGCTGACTCTATAAGGTATAAAATTCGCTAAAAATCCGCCAAATGTTTTAAAAATCTAAGAAAAAGCTAAAATAACAAAAAAAACGTTTAAAAAATTTCTTAATTTTTGAAAAATTTTCCAAATAAAATTTGTTTGCTTAAAAAGTAATTTTTTATTTTTGATTAGGGCTAAATCTGCTAAAAATCCGGAAAATCTCCAAGCTAGATTTTTCCCAGTCCGCTGCCTTGTTTTTTTTCCCGCTGGGGGTCTCAAAAATCCGCCAAATCTAGCGGGAAATCCGCTAAGATGGCAACACTGCGTATAAATTGAATTGGAAAAAAACGGATAAAGATATGGTCCAAAATTACCCGACTTATATGTATAGGCGAGTACTGTATACCTATGGTAAAAGTGATTAAAAGTTGATGACTTGTTGTATAAAGTAGTAATCTGGTCACAGGTAGAAAAAAAGATTTTCCAGTACACTACTGTAATCCGAAGATTAATGGTGTTTATAAATACACACTTCACTTTGAAAACTGAATATTTATTACAATTTTTAAAATAGTATTTCTTTGTTACCGTTTCCGAAAAAAGTTCATTCCAGCAGGAAGTACCACTGATACAGTAAAAAATAAGATAATTTTAATTTCTGCTGGAAGTATGCAGATCTTTTGCATACTTTTTTTGTACAAGCTAATGAAACTTTTGATAGTTAAATTTGTTTCTTTGCCCTAGCAAACAAACGTTTAATCGATATTTAATCGATATTTAATCGATATTTAATCGATATCTGACATGTCCCGGTTTAGAGTTAGAGGCGTTTACAAATACAATAACAAATGGAAAAATTCTTTACAGTGTTTATAATGAAATCTAACATTATATAAATAATTATACATCTATTATTTTTTGTATAAAAGAATAAGGCATGTTGCGCATGCGGTTTAATAGGAATCCACAATTTGTATTTAAAGATTTCGAATATAAGTTCATTTTTTTTTTTTAAATAAATTTAAAATACTTCTACTGTACTCGAAGTTTTGTATCTTTTCCTCATTTAACAGAATAACATACTCGAAACTTTATATTTCTTTTTCCCTCCTAAACAAACTGTCTAATAAAATACAATTTGACAAGTTTTATTTTTTCTCCAACAGGTTGCGCTATATATCGTATCAAACGAATCGCTCAGTGATTGGTTGATACGCCGGTACTTTCTCACTGTGATTGGTTCATAAAATGCCGACATGGAAGAATCCGTAGGCAAAAAATTACATAGGTAAACCATATTTTTCCACGGTCATGGCGACGGGCCAAAGAGTTTTGCTTAGAAAAGAAATTATAATAGATATTTTTACCGCACTGACCCTATGCTTAATTTATTCATCTTTTTCTAATGCCGTTGAAGTATCCAGACCAAGAGGAGTATCATTGAGTAGTAAGTACAAGCACTTTTGTGAGTTAAAACTTGAATCTCGTGTTTAATCGCACTAAAACTGTTGTCATTTGCAGGAAAGGTGCTTTACGACCCGGGAAGGGATTTTACATGTCTAGATGGATCTTTTACAATTCCTTTTAATTATGTAAATGATGATTATTGCGATTGCACTGATGGAACCGATGAACCGGGTATTTTTCTATTAAACTTGCGCAATTTAGAAATTTCGTTGAATATTGTATTTGTTGTTCGTAGGTACGGCCGCTTGTCCCAATGGTATATTTCATTGTACAAATGCAGGGCATAAACCACTTAATGTTCCATCTTCACGTGTTAATGATGGGATTTGTGGTATGGAGAATGATTTCTTACTAGGAATAAATTTTGGTGATTAATCGGTATTTTTGTTGTTTAGATTGTTGTGATGCTACCGATGAATACAATAGTTCTGCCAATTGTGTTAATTACTGCAAGTGAGTTTAAAAATAGTTTTTTTATTGGTTTTGTTTGTACTTTGTAGTAGTTTACGTTAATGTATGGGGATTAGGTTTTCTGCATTTCGTACTACAGATACGTACTACAGTAAATATTTCAAAATGTAATGTTTAAGAAATTACATGATTTAATGCACGGGTTTTTTTTTTCATACAGTAAAACCTCTGCGGACGGGACACCTCGGGTCCAGCCATACTTTGTCCCATCCGCAGAGGTGTCCTGTCCACAGAGGTGTCCTGTCCACAGAGGGGCCCTCTGTAGACGGGACAAAAGCTCTTTGTCCCATCCGCAGAGGTAATGGTCTGTGGTTGGTCAGTTTCAAGTTATTTTTTTAAAAATTCAAAATTTTAAATCAAAAATTTAAAATTTTTAATGAAAAATTCAAAACTTTCAATGAAAAATTCAAATTTTCAATCAAAAATTTAAAATTTTCAATAACAATTTAACAAATTCGTTTTTTAAATAAAGATTCGAAAAATTTTAATTTTTAAAAAATAATTTTGCAAAATTTATTGTTTTGTCCCGTCCGCAGAGGTCATTTAGACCGAACGGGATTGGACGAGGTGTCCTCTGTCTTGTCTGCAGAAGTGTTTCGTCCGCAGAGGTAAATTTCTATTGGTCGGGATTGATTGGGTCGGGTCCAGCCAATATCGTCCCGATCACAGAGGTGTCCCGTCCGCGGAGTGTCCCATCCGCGGAGGTTTTACTGTATGTAGAAATGAAGAATTTTAATTTTTAAATGAAAAATTTCATATTTTGATGCAAAAATAAGCAAAAAGGGCATTATGGATGGAATTTTAGATGCAAAAAAAATAATTTTTTTAGACAATGGAAATGCAAAATGTTTTTTTTTTTAAGCCGAAAACTAGAAAACTGTAAATATAAATGTTTTTTGAATTAAAATTTATTATTTTTATTGTAATTTTCAGAGAGCTTGGAAGACAGGCCCGTGAAGCTGCGCAACAGCAGATGGAAGTCATGACTAAAGGATACGAACTTAAGCAGGAGTTTATAAAGGAAGGAAAGAAACTAAAAGAAGAAAGACAGAAAAAATTAAAAGAATTAGAAAACGAAGTAAATGAATTAAATTCGATTAAAGAGGAAAAAGATGCGATAAAAAAAGAAAAAGAAGACTCAGAAAAAACAGCTGTAGACAGATTTAACCAGGAAGAAGAGGGTTTTTAATCCTTTTTTTACTAAATTTTTATTGAAAAAGATTTGTTTTGGATTTGTTTTAAATTTTTTAAATTATTGTTACAGAAAGAAACCGATTAATAGCCGAGGAGGAAGAGAAAAAGAACACGGAAGAAAATGACAGGCTGTCAATGGCCGCATTTATGGATTTAGATGTGGATCAAAACGGAAAGTATGTTGTTTTTTTAAATAAAATAAATAAATAAATCAATAAATCTATAAGTTGTTTTGAGTTTTATGATTAATTTTTCTAATTGATTTTGTTTCAGAATAACTTTAGATGAAATAATGGGTCGTTGGGTTTTCGATACAGATAAAGATGGTACTGTAACGGATGAAGAAGCGAAGGTTGACTTTAAAGAAAAAAAATTAGAATAAAGTTTATATTTTTCAATTTTTTTTTTTAGTTTTATTTGTCGAATAAAGAGGAGGTGGAAATTGAAGAATTCAAATTAGAAAGTTGGCCTTTGATTAAACCTCAATATTCACTTTCACAAATGGTTCGTGTGTGGAATTTTTTTAAACTTATTAGACTATAGTTTTTACGAAAAAAATTTGTTTTGTTTAGTTTACACCGCCTGCTGAGAATTCTCAGGACAATGTCGCTGAAATTCACCCTGATCCTGTAGTGGATGAAGAAATTTACAGAGAACAAGTAAAAAGTTCAGAGACTGATGAGGAAGAAGAAGAGGACGAAGAGGACGAAGAAGAAGATGAAAAGAAACAACAGGAGAAGGCGAAATATCGGGAATTGATGAAAAATCTTGGGACGGATCCAGATACAGAACCAGAAACTACTCCTGCGCCTGAGCCAGAAAAGCCAGTTTATGATGAGGATACGCAAGCACTTATTGATGGTAATTTGTCAATATCAGTGTTGGCATTGCTGCTGACCTAGGGTAGTTAATATTTGCTGCCTTCAGCTAACTTTCTGGGATAAATTAGCAAATTTTTGCTGTTTTTAGATTAAATTTCTGTTTTATTGCTGTTTTTAGTTAATTTGTATTATTGAAATGTATGCTAAAGTTTTGGCTAAATACCAAGTTTTGTTTCGCATTAATCAATTTTTAGTTTAGCTATTTCTAGCGCTAACAATGCCAACACTGCCTATTTAAAAAAATTTTTTTTTTTTACTAAAAATTGATTAATGCAATTTAAACAGACGCAGAAAAGGCTAGAACCGAATTCCGGGAAGCAGAACGTAAGGCCAAAGACGCTGAAAATGAAATGGAGTAAATAAATAGAGTCAATAATTATTTAAATTTGATTACTAATTTTTTTTATTTATTTTTTTATTTTTTAAATTTAGAAAATCAAAAAAGATTACAGGTATCGATTTTGGACCGAATGAAGAATTTGGTTCTTTATACGAAGAGTGTTTAGATTATAATGATCATGAATACACATACACATTATGCCTGTTTGATAGAGCAACACAAAAACCCAAAGATGGATCGGGAATAAATTTAGGGTAAATGATTATAATTTACCATAAAACCCCGCATTAAAACCCAGGGGCTTATAATCGAAAAACCGCCATTTTTGATTTTCGAAAAAAGTCAAGCGGGCATATTTTTAGCAGGCCATGCGGGGGGTTTTACGGTAAGAGATAACTTTAATGCTAAATTTGTTTTTGTTTTAGGACATGGGGTTCATGGGATGGCAGTGATGACAATAAATACTCAAGAATGAAGTACGACAATGGATTAGGCTGTTGGAATGGACCTTCTAGATCAACTGAGGTATGATTGTGTGCAAATGGGAAAATGCGCGATAGAATAAGCACGAGTGGGACAATGATTGGGCAGGAGTGAAGGACTGGCGACATGAGTAAATCGTTCCGAGTCATACTAAACACACGTCAAGAAAATGAAATTTTATTTTAAAGGGGCAATCAAGCAAATTTTCGTGATTTTTTTATCAAAATCGTAAAGTTATTCTCTAACAATCACTCCAATCCAAAAAAAAGAAAAAAAAAAAATTAAAATCAAAACAAATAAAAACTCAAAAGTTCAAAAAGAATCAAAAAGAAATTTAACTTTAAATAATTACGTGGTCCTTTAATAGAGGTTAAAGGACCATGATAATGATAATTAGTTATAAATAAGTAGTTGGTTTCATGGAGGCTGACAGGATGTGATCTGTATGCAGGGTTGGGTGCGGTACTGAAGAAAATAGCGCTGCGCTGCTAGTGTTGTGCTACAAATTTATCAAATAGTGAAGCGTCATTGCGCCACCACTACTTAAAAATTTGTAGCAACGCGGCGCTGCATGCTGAAAATGAAGCGCATGTGATGCACTACTTTTCCGCTATTTCAACGTCAGAGTAATGGAACGTTCCATTGAGTCTGGCGAGGGTTACCTGCATAAACGCCATTTGAATGACGTTTGTGTGACGTGTTGCTTAGGTATGGACGAAAAAGTAGTTCAACTTGCACTACTTTTTTCCTATTTAGAGCATAAATATAATTGGCGCCGCTACTTTCCGATTTAGCGATGGAAAGTAATGAAATTTCAGCCCAACTCTTGTCTGTGTGCGCAGTTTTGATTGGTCCTGATAAGCCTGGTAGGCTTCCGATCAAAATTAAATAACTATGAGACCAATCAAATTATTTAAATTTTTATTTTTATTTTAGGATTTGAGTGATTGGAGAATACAATTTTGCTAAAAAAATTATGAAAATTTTGGAAACTTAAAAATTGCATACTTTTGTAAAAAAAATTAATTGTCTTGAAAAATTCAACTATTTTACTAAAAATTTAATTAATTCAGTTTTGTTAGAAGAAAAAAAATTACAAATTTTCAATGAAATTGTTTTAAAATCTTAATGCAATATAATGATCCATGGAAACAGCGATTTGCTGTAATGGTATGCTACCTAAACTCTCTTCAATAAAATCCTCTAGTTCAGCTGATTGTGAGTCGAAAAATCATTGCTTTGTAGTCCAAAAATGTGCATGCCATTTTTAACCAATGAAAACTAGGGATGCACCGGATTCGGCTTCGGTATCCGGTGATCCGGCTAAAAATGAAAATATTTGGTATTCGGGTATTTGGAGATTTCAATGTTCTGGTTCGGAATTGTTCTAAATTATTTTATAATTTTTTAAAAATTTTTAAATTTTTTAAAAATTTTTAATTTTTTAAAAATTTTTAAATTTTTAAATTCAGTTTTGAGATCCGGTGTAAATCCAGTGATCGGGATTTTCAGATGAAGTAATCCGATATTCGATCGGTATTTGGAATTTTAATAAATTCGAAATTTGGTGAAATTCGGTATCTGGAATCCGGTGATTTTTGGATCCGGTGCATTCCTAAGAAAACGCTTGTAAAAAATTATTTACATTTGGGTTTTTGTATTGTTGCACTCATTTTTTGGCGACCAAACAATGATTTTTCGACTCAGCTCGACCAGAGGATTAAAATAAGATACCACAATATATACTTTGAGTACAATGCAAAAAAGTATTTTAAGTATTAATTCAAGATCTTATGCCAATACGCTAGAAAATATTTGAATTCCGACATCTCTTTGAAAACTCAGCTTTATTGTTTCGAAGTTTCTTTTGATCATCATCAGTCGCTGTAAATCTAATCCGTAGCGGATTTGTCATAATATTTCTGGGGATTAGTAGCAATATTTAATGCAATAAACTAATGAATATTTCAAATCTAATTATTTAGGTTCGGCTTTTCTGTGGAGCAACAAACCAACTTATTAAAGTGAGCGAACCAGAAAAATGCAAGTATCTGATGGAAGCCACAACCCCTGCTGCTTGTTTACAACCCACAAAACAACAGGATTCATTTGCTCACGAAGAACTCTAGTTTTCACTGAACTTAATCTTCAATTAAGATACCAAAAGTAAAGGGACAATTGGAAAAAAATATTCTTAAAGTATTAAAACCTCTAAAACTCCACCAATAAAATATATAAAAAAATGAAAAAATGTTTGGAATAAAATTAAGAAGTTATACAAATATTTTTGGATGTAATTGAAATGGTTAGTAGACATTCCACTTCTGTACTTGTCTTGGAAAAGTAAAATTATTGTTTACTTTTTGATGTTTTGGTTTATTTATTTTTTTGGTAAAATACATCAAGCATCTACTTTTACTTGTGATGACATGTTGATTACTAAATTTTATCCAACAATTCGTGTACGAAACTGTAAAGTGAACTTTTTTGCATTGTACTGAAAGTATATACTGTGGTATCTTATTTTAATCCTCTAGTCGAGCTGAGTGGAAAAATCATTGTTTTGTAGCCAAAAAATGTGCGCAACAATACAAAAACCCAAATGTAAATAATTTTTAAAAATATTTTACAAGTGTTTTTGTTTGTTAACAACGACATGCACATATTTGGACTACAAAACCATGATTTTTTGACTCAACTCAACTAGAGGATTAAAATAAGATACCATAATATATATACTGTCAGTACAATGCGTAGGTCATTATAACCAATGGGAGTTTTGTGCAAGAATTGATAAATAGAATTTAGACAAGCAGTGGTTAATTATGTTAAAATCATAATTAACTTGTCTTATTTTATTGCAAATGAAGCCTTCTGGGTTTATTTGTGCTTTGGAAATTATTCATTTTCTTTATTAAACCAGGTCTTAATGATGTTAATTAAATCAATTGTGTGCCTTTGCATAATGAAGACAGTAGCATTTAATTAACACTACATTTCACAATAATCAACTAGTGTGTAGTTACTTATCTACTGTAATAGTGAATTTCTTGAAAAGGTCATTTGGTATGAAGTTTTAGGTGTAGATTAGCACTATTTTCAGGGGTCATTGGTGGATTTATTGTAATCAATTGTTGATTTATCAAAAATTTTACCTTGTTATTGGTTTCTGAAAGCCCAGTAAGAAAATCAATACAATTTTCCCTGTTAACTTTGAAATGAGAAAACTTTGAAATGTAACCTCATGATGATGATGTTACATTTCAAAGATTTCAGGTATTTGTGTTAAAAAATTTAAGAAAAAATTATTTGTGCAAGGAAATTCAGTAATTGCTAATAGAAAGTTCCACCACCTAATCCTGTACCAACAACCGTTAACCATACCCAAATAAACCCCACAGTAGGCACACACGGAAAAAAGTGTAAAATTACACCTAGGTGTAAAGTGTTTGTCCCGTAGAGGACTCCCATATAAGTGTAAATTAGTGCACCTTAGTGAAGGAAATTATAGTACACCTAAAAAAGGTGTTTCTGTTTGCACCTCTAGGGTTTAATGAAACGCCTTAGCAAAGGAATAGCACATACTCCTAGGACGGCAAGGTGTTAAGCAAAGGAATTAATATTACATCCTTTTAATAACAAACGGTGTATTAGAACTAAAGGGTACAATTATTCTATTTGCACCATCATTTGCAGTCATTACTGGTAATTAATAAAGAACTAATAATCTCTTATTTCTTGTAATTAGGTTTTAATTGGCAGTCGGGGATATACGATACACTGTGGTAGTTTCAAAAACCATAAATTTGTGCAAACTCAATCGTATTAGGTGAAGTGATTATAAATGGCGAAATTAAATTTACGAATTTGGAAATTAATCGGTATGTTCAAAATATAAAGTCTAAAATCCATAGTTTTACCAACTTTTATTTGCAGTTTTAAAAGCAGCGAAGAAAAGATTATTTTTTTGAGTAATTTTTTTCTTCTTCAACATGAAGTAATAAATTTTTAACTTTCAAGAAGAATTAAGCAATCAATATAGAATATTAATCAGCATTAAATGGTTTTTTTTCTATTTTTTTCTTACAGTACATCATTAATTAGGATTTGTTTGGTTTCTCACTATTAATCCACTAAACTCTATCCAACAATTCGTGCACGAAACTGAACTTTTTTGCATTGTACTGAAAGTATATATAGTGGTACCGTATCTTATTTTAATTCTCTAGTCGAACTGAGTCGAAAAATTATTAGGGGTATTCAGAAACTGTCGCATAAGTGTGCAAATGCACAAGTGTGAAAATGTGATTTCACACATGCGCACCGGAAGCCCCATAGGCTTCATGTTATGTTATGTGACTCACACGGGCGACTCACACTCACACCTCAAGAGGTGCGCATAGTGCGTTTCACATGTGATTGCAAATGGCGGGCAGGCATAACTGCCTAGAACTAAAATTATGGTACCACTTGCCTAGTACTAAAATTATGGTACCACTTGCCTAGTACTAAAATTATATGGTACCAACAGTTCTGGGTTTTAGTGTTACCTGGATCAATATGGCGTCTCATTATTTTAGTACTAAGCATGTGATACCATTTTTATAACTTTGGTACAATAATTTTAGTACTAGGCAAGTGGTAACTATTTTAATTTTGGTACCTAATTTTAGTCTTAGTATATATGGTACTATTTTTAATGTTGGTACCATTATTAATTTTGCTACCATTTTTAACTTTGATACTATTTTGAACTTTGGTACCATTTTTAACTTTGGTACCATTTTAACTTTGGTACCATTTTAACTTTGGTACAATTTTTAATCGTCTTTGAGCTTCGTCGTGCCATTTGTGAGTAATTTTTCCTCCTGTTTTGGGTTCTGAGCATGCGCAGTGTGAGTTTCACACACACACACGCACTTATGCAATCTTGCATTTTGGGTATTTCAGAAACTTTGCGCACTGAGCATGCACAGTGTGAGTTTCACATTTTCACAGTTTCACACTTGCGCACTCATGCGCTGTTTCTGAATACCCCTAATGATGTTTAAACTTGGCTCGATTAGAGGATTAAAATAAGATACCACAATAAATATATACTTTCAGTACAATGCAAAGAAGTTCACTTTTCAGTTTCGTGCACGAATTGTTGGATAGAGTTTACTTGTATACAAGTATTTTTAACCCGCTGTAGCTCACTGCAAGTAAAATGTAATAGGTGCATTCAGGAACTAAAACTCGTCAAAAACGAGTTTTGAGAGTGGTTAGTTTTATGCCTGTTTTGTGTATGTTTTGTGTATAATTCTGAGTGTGAAAATCTGAGGCACGTTTTAGCTAAGTTTTAGGGAAGTTTTAGCTTCGTTTTACTTTCTATCACATGACTTGAAGCAGCCATGTGACGTCTAAAACAAATGGCGCCGATCCAACTCTACAACAGTAGAGTAGATGCTGCGCAGACGAGTGCGCAATTGTAAGACACAACTCGTGTCTCGTGAAAAGCTGGAATTGTAGCGTTTCCTAAAACGCGCGTTTCTTGGCTGAAACTTAAACGTTTCCGGAAATGACGACACATTTCAGGAAACGAAACGAGGGAAACGACTAAAACATGGAAATGTTTTAGTTCCTGAATGCATCTAATGTTTAATTACCCTACGTACCAAAGTTTTAAAACAACAAATTTCATTTCTCTAAATTGAAATTGTCACGTTGAATTAAATTTTAAATGGCCATTTTTTACTGTTATGTTTAACTTCTAAGCTTAGGTTGTAACCTCTGTAATGGCTGTGCAAGCTTAGCACTTGGTTTAATTGAATTAATCTAAAGGGCAACAAAACTTTACAAAATTGCAATGTTGCCGCAACATTGAAATTACTATAAAAAATGATTTTTTTTCTTTGTGAGTTTTTCCATACATTTCTTCCATTATTTTCAATCTTGTAAAGGATGGAAAAGCAGAAAAAGCACTTTGAATATGACTATTGATTTAAATTGAACAAAGAAAAATAATCCCGAATACCAGAGGGGCCCTGAGAACCTCACAAAAAGAATTGCATCTATTCTTTGATGTCATCACAGAAGTGTCTTGGAATTGGGGTTGTCGTGAATTGTGATCTATCATCATAGGCATACATAATAAAATTTTTCGCAAAATTGAAGTATTACCAATACGGTAATAAAACGTGAAGCGCACTTGCTGGTTACCTTTGATATTAAGTATTTAGATTAACATATGAAACTATATATGTTGTATATATATTGAAAAAGAAATATTGGGGGAATGACTTGAACAAAAATATTCCATTAAATTGTACATGGATTTAATGACATGGATTTGATTGAATTGCCATTTTTTTAGTTAAAGCCTCAACAATGGGCTCATCGTCCACAATTATCATAGAACTTCATGAGATTTTTTTTAGGAAATTTATGAATTTTGTGAGTTAAATTATTTGTAGTGATGCCGAATAATCTCATAAAAATGCATAAAAACAACAATGGTGTTTAGTGTTAATTTTTGTCTAAAATTTTAATATCTTCCATGAATTTTTTGATGTGACTACAACTACAAGTAATGCAGCTCATATTATCAATACGCGCCATTACTTTAAACATGAAGTGTGTTTTAAATAGCAATTATACAGACACGTCACAAATCATCAGCAGACCCATCTGTCTGGAGCACATTTGAACAACAAACAGAGACTGCCAACTGGAATCAAAACATGGACTTAAATATCACGTCTGCAGTACACAGTTAATAAAACATCTATTTTTAATAGATAACTGTTATAAATTTCCTGTAAATATTTTTTTTCTGATAGTCTAAGTCAAGAAACTATGATGAATAAATAATTAAACACTTATATATATATAAATAAATAAATAAAATAAATAATAAAGTAATAAATAAAATTTGTTTTTAATGACATTTATATGGGCACACGTCAAATTTAATCATTCTTGCAAAGATCACAGTACATCTATTTTAAATACGCTCATTACATTTTGTTTATTTTTTAAACATCACAGTGCTTTCAAATGACTATACTTGAATAAATATTAAATACTATATTAAATATATAAAGCGGTGGTTTGTTAGCTTTTGGAAATTAAACATTATAGGACAGAAATGCTAGTTTTACAGAATGTTGCAGTAAATTACTAAGTTTACATGAACAGGTTTTTCTGGAAAATGGCGTCATCATTTATCAAGTGGAAAAGTAAAAAATGGAGTATTCACTCTAGTTTCCACTTTTCCACTTGATAAATGATGACGCCATTTTCCAGAAAAACCTGAGAAATGATGACGTCATTTTCCAGAAAACAGTGTTCATGTAACTAGAGTAAATTACTCGAGTTACTTGAACATGGGAATGGGAAATGACATCATCAATTCTCAAGTGGAAAAGTAAAAAATGGGGTATTCACTCTAGTTTCCACTTTTCCACTATATATTGTGGCATCTTATTTTAATCCTCTAGTTGAACCGAGTCGAAAAATCATTGTTTCGTAGCCAAAAAATGTTCTTGCTATTGTTGACAAATGAAAATGCTTGTAAAATATTTCAAAAAAATTCTTTACATTTGGGTTTTTGTATTGTTGCGCACATTTTTTGGCTACGAAACAATGATTTTTCGACTCGGTTCAACTAGAGGATTAAAATAAGATGCTACAATATATACTTTCGGTACAATTTAGATCATTAACCAATGGGAGTTTCGCGCACGAAATGATAAATAGAGTACAGATGTTTTAAACTAACAAGTAAGTTAGTGGTCAAACAAATTTTATAAGAATGTGAAAGTTATCACTCATAAGTTAAAAACAAATTTTCACAAAAAAAATTTTGTGAAATTTAAACATTAAAACTTCATTTTTTGTGCAATTGTTAACTGATTTCAACATCCTTTAAAGGAAATCTTGAACTTCAAAACCAAATTTCCACTTAAAAAAAAAAAAAAATTAAAATTTACAATTTACATTCCAACATTATCTTTAAAGCAGTATAGCATTTTTACTGCTTTCAACACTTTTTAATAGCGAAATTATATCAATTTATTTTTACCATATGTTTTTTTAATCAAACATAACCTTATACTAGTATAGCCTATAAAAATTATATTATAAAGTTTTCTCACAAAATTATCACAAAAAAAAAGTTCTGCAAGCACGCTGTAATTTTAGAACACCATATCTTTATCCTTAGAATTAATTTTTTGATATTAAATCATTTTATAATTAGGAATCTCAAAGTCACTCATCTAATTAAATTTTTATAATGCAATTCCTTCCACAACATCATATTGAATTCCATTTTTTTAAAAAATCAATAGACACTTTGTGAATGCGGCGCACACTCTGCGGGCGAAACACGAAACTATGATGAGATGATCGTCGTCTGGTTCAGTTGGCAGTTTCCATCGCGACTAGCAGCATACCTAATCATCAACATCATTTGTGGTGACAGCTGCTTTGTCAAGCGGACACATTTACACAACAAGCACCTGAACTACTTCGCGGCCTATCCGGTTCAATCATAAGGTAAGATGTTATTATTTTATCTTTATTTTTATTATTATTATTATTATTATTATTATTATTTATTTTTTTTTTGTACAAAAATAAATGCAATTTTCAGTTTTGGTATTAAAATCTAGGTTAAAATGTTCGAGGTTAAACTTGATAGTTTTGTTGTGGTAAAAAAATAAATTCTCATCAAAGTTTTTCATCAATTTGTGCGTTGATGGAAAAAGACTTTTAGGGCTGTTTTGGACGGTAATGAGGTGTTAGCTGAGTAAAGTGAGCAGGTTTTAGTGTTTTGTAGTATTTTTTTTTTTTTTTTTTTTTTGTTTTAATGTGGTAGGACATAAAGGAATTTTTTTGTTACCCTACTTTGATAAATAAGAGTTTGTGGGACTTTAAAAGTTAGAATTATATTTTTATATACTTGTACAACATTTTGAATTGAACATTATTGTGTTAGCATAAGAACTTGATAGATTGATGAACAGTAGTTTATTAACAGAAGCGGTTGGTGGGTTTCTCCACAATTATTTTTTCTTTTCTTTTGCTTAGATCCGCCCTTGACTTTAATGTTGTTATTTATTACACTTGAATTTTTATACTTTAATTTTTATGAATTTTTCACTGGTTGCAGCTTGCCTTCATATACAGTCAGCGACGCGATAAATGTCGAGAAATTTTTTTTATTCCTCATAATTTAGGTTGTCTTGATTATTAGTTACATTTTCCGTTAAATATTACAATATAAAATAAGAAAAACTACAGCATTTAGAAGGTTTACGACAGGCAAAATTTTATACCGTAACTGAATACAGTAATTTTCACCATTTCTTAAAATGGCCAATATAATTCTGATTTATTTTTTTTAATTTGAGCTTAACGATGGACATCGTTGGCCACGACTGTATATAAAGATGTACCGTATAATCCAACTTTTTTTAATCGTATATTTTGTGCAGTGATTGGTGTTTGCTGACTTAGTTAAAATCATTTTAGTAAAATGTCCTGTGACATTTGGGTTTAAAACCTGCATAGGTAAATGCGCCTACATCAGCAAATGCAGCGTCAAGTGCGACACGTACACTGCAGATTTCGACATGTATATGTGGCTATTGAAAAGTTTAAATTTCTTTACGTCTATTCGCGCAGCTTATACGACTTTATTTGCATCAATATAAACTTACTTTTATCCTGGATATAACCCACAGCTGCATTGGAAAAGTTTACTACAATTTTAAAAACTAAAATTATTTGAAAATTTATGAATGGGATAATGCTCATTCAAGACAATCTCTGGAGAGCGATTACGATTTGTTTTAAAAACATGATTCAACTCCTTCTAAGATCCTCAAGACCTTAATACCGCGTTAAGGATCAAATTGCGATTGATTATGATTCGTCACCACACTCGCAGCTCAAGTCAAACTCAGCATTTTAAAGAAAATTGTCGCGTTTTCTCAAAATGGTTTACTCAATCGACCTATTTGTAGCTTTTGTGTGGTCAAAAGAGGGCGGAATTTGACATTGATTCAAGTGCTACAAACTATAGGTTTCCGTGGTGTTATAAAAGTCACTAAAGACGAAAATGCAATTTTCAACTTTTACAAGTTGTGGAGATTTAGGTCATGGATAAATTGCTAATTTCTTGTGGCATTTTGTGGTTTCTCCAGTTAGGCAAGTGAATAATTAATGAATTCAGATACATGTTATCATTACAATATGTCAATTTATTTCAAATATGCTGACATGTATATTTAATTCAGTTTTCAATGGATTGAGAATTTGTTATCAATATTGTACTATCATCCATTATTACCATTCAAATAAAGTTGAGGTAACATTTCAGTTTCATGAATTCTTTATGTGTTAAAGCAATTATAGTCAATGGAATTCTTGTGCACTAACAATTTAAACTATTAACCTTACTCATCTGACCTCAAAAAATATGAAGAGATCTTTAGGAACATAACTGAGCATGCTCAAACAAGATAAATATATAAACAGCAAATTTTCTTTGTTTACTTATGGTATTACTATGCGACCAGAAGTAAATAAATAAATAAGTAAATAACTTAATATTGAATCAATATAAAAGTTAAAAAAAAATAGACATCAAATAAAGGTACTTTGGATAAATGTGAGAGCATGTTAATTTTAAAGGAAGTTGCCACAATGAGCTGATAAATGTTCAAATCCTATTCCACCACTATCTGAGGTGTGAGGTTGCTATAATACAACTTGCATAAGTACTGACTGTGTGTTCTGTGGTCTCTTGGGCATGTTCTTGTGTACGTTTTGTGTTACTTGACACTTGACAGTAATAATAATAAAAAGAAAGCCAAATACAATACATCTTAGAATGAAAATGAACAAGCTATCTTGAGGCATTTAAATGGACAAATGTTTTCTATATTTTTAGAACAATTTATATTGGAAAATTTAAGTTCTAGAGGAAAGTTGTGAAGTTTTAGTCATATTTATTGACTTACTGTCACAAGAAAAGTAATAATATATGGGCTCATGTCATAGTGGAAAGTGGAATGTAAATTGAATTTTCATATAGTGACATTAAGTAATATCATGGTGTGTGTGAATTAGTAATTTAGCCCTCCGTGAAACTACTTAACAAAGGATTCTGGGTAGAATTTTGAATAAAAATGTCTTGTGAGCTTCTATAGTCGATTTTCATGAGCTGTTATTGTAATAAAATTCTATATCTTACCGGTATTAAGATCTTCTTTTAATTGAGAATAGTAATGGAGGTTTTTGAAAGAACTTCAATTTTCCAGTGGAACAGCTAGAAACATCAATTGGAAATTATTTTTCTGTAATTCCACCCTGTAGTGATGTGAACTAAAGCTTTGAACTTTGAAATATTGCTACCAATGGTGGGATTCTGGGTATGTTTAGATCTTTAAAGAACACTTGATTTTTACATTAAAAGCAAAATTCAAAGTAATTACTAATACAAATTCTCAAAGCAATAGGAAATGTGTGTGCAAACAACATGAATTATGGTATACACATGATAGCAAAAAGAGGAGATTGTCCAGGGAATTGAAATTCTGATGATACTTGAACTTTGTCAATCATTGAGAGCAACAAGAAATATTGACATTTAAAAAAAAAATTAAATTATATTTTAAGCCAGCAACTTATGAATGTTGCTATGAGATTTCATACATTCATACATTCATACATTGAAATGCACAATATCGGAAGAGGTTTATTTATTTAGTTCTGATTTAAAATCATGATGTGAAACAGTAAAAGGTGGTTTTGTCAAATGGTCGACATTAGGGATGTACCGAATAGTAAATTCACTGAATACCAAATACTGAATTTTCACCGAATAGCAAATTCACCGAATACCGAATACCGAATTTTCACCGAATAATGAAATGGCTGAATACTGAATACACCGAATAATAAATTCACCGAATACCAAATACCGAATTTTCACCGAATAACAAATTCACCGAATACCGAATACCGAATACCGAATTTTCACCGAATAATGAAATGGCTGAATACTGAATACCGAAGTTTTACCGAATAATAAATTGGCCGAATACCGAATATTTGGCCCAACATACCAATAGTTACCGGTTATTCAGAAAATGCAAAAAAAAGCCAAAAAAAAATTAAAAATAAAAATTAAAATCATTATTCATTAATCATTAATATAATCAAAAATACAAGAAAATTCCTTTCTAGTCACATGACCAGAGGATTAAGATAAACTAGGTATGCACATCGGAATGTGCTAAGTCATCTGCGTGACCCCTCACAGGTCGGCACCGAAATGGTTGACACGCAAATGGTCGACACGCTAATATGAGGGTTTTAAACATGCTTGATCCAATGGACCAAAGTAGCGCTATTTTTTTGAGTACGTAGCACTGTTTGTGGTTCATTTTCATTAAATGCTAGTGTTTATTTTAGGTGCCATTTACGGTACAGAATGTGGAAAAGTTTAATTTGATGCTCAAATTGACTGTAATAATCCAGCCAGGCTTTTTTCTGTTTTTAAAAAAACCTGTGCTATTTTATAAGTAAATTTCAAATTAGTTAATTTACATATTTAACCTAAAGTGAAGTAATAGAATGAGATGCAAAATCAATTTATGGTATCAAGAAAATGTATTTTGGCAAATATTCGAATTTGATTATTAATAGTACAAAAATCATACGATAGGCTGAAAAAAAATATTCTACAGAAAAATTCTGCTCTGTACGCCATCTAGAGGTGGTGTAATCAAGTTGACGTAGCAGGGTTAATGTATTACAAACTAAAAAAACGCTTTAAAAACACCACTCTAAATATTTATTTTATTATATTTAGTTAATAAATAGTTTATTTGATTCTGAATATAATTCTAATTGATTCAGATACATTAATTTTATTGGCTAATTAATAATGAATTTTAAATATGTACGCAGCAATTTAACAGTTGGTTATCTTCGGTCTCTTACAGAAGGCTTGATTCTTCGGTTGTTTGTGCAGAAGAAGATAGTGATAGTTTTTGTTTTTGTTTTTTTTGCAAATAACATTTCGATTTGAGTTTGACGAAACATAACACGAAAGAAATTGTTAATTAAACTTTGATTTTTTTTAAAAAGGAGAGAATCTTATAGTTGGAATTTGATCCTAAATCTAGTGTTGCTGACATGCAGTACTGGGTACTTTATCCACTGCTGAAACTTCAATATTTTTATGTTGGATGGGCAAAAGAAAGATGATGAAACCCGAAACTAAAACTGACAAACCAAAAAAAGAGAAAACATAGTGTGACGTTAGTTGAAAAAAAATCAATCAAAATTGTGTAATGTACAATGAAAGAAGAATTATTTTTTGATTTGATTGTGATCACAGAATAGCGAAGAAAAGTAGTTAATCTTTGTTTGTATATCGTGCGAAAAAAAATATGTTGACAAAGGTGAAATGGATTGTGAAGAAGATTGCTTCTTGTGCGTACGGTAACTAAAGTGCTTAGTAGTATTGTACAATATATTCAATGTTTTAAACTTTAATTCTTTGAGATTGAAAGAATTATAGATCTTCAGTTGAAAAGCAACCAGTAACTTGTAAATGAATTGACTACGGTATACAAAGTTTAATGCACTTTGAAGTTTTATTGCAAGCACAGTATCTATAATTTTAAAGATAAATGGGAAAAAAATGTTTTTCATGCTTATTACACCTGTCTAGAAACGAGATGGTTAGTGCTAATTGTGTCATCAGTTGTCATTACAATTGTTTTCAGCTCAGGTTTCATGTTCATTACAGCCATCAAGCAATAAATTGCTCAACTTTAGCCAGTTAAGAAAATATATAAAGTGTCACAGGCCAAATTACCACGTATGCATTCCCTAATTGTTTTCCCATTGTTTTGTTAATAAATGCGTGTTAATCCTATACTTTTGTAATTTGTAGTGACTTTGTTGATCCTGAGTTTACTCCTGGCCAAGGTCATAGATGAGTGACTTGGCTTTTTAACTGTTTTTCACCCTCCCCCTCTTCAGATGTTGGTAACTACAACCAACATCTGAAGAGTGAAATCATAGTTAAAAAGCCAAGTCACTCATCTATGACCTTGGCCAGGAGTAAACACAGGATCAACAAAGTCACTACAAATTACAAAGGTATAGGATTAAGCTAGGTCCGTTGCTCTACTTTTGAGTTTGTGCATACCAATTAGTTCCTGGTTGTGCTGACATGCTCTGATTGGTTTCCTCCGTTTTGGCAACCAATCACAGCATTATGATGTTTTCTTGGGAGCAGTTTAGCTCAAGAGCAGGCACAACAACTTTAGACCTCGACCCTAACACATTGGGCTCTTAGTAGCATTTAGAGGTGTTGTTTTGTCAACCTTTTACCCTTTGTGAATGTCATTTAAGTTTGAGTTTCATGCATTCTTTGTAAGTTCTGTCTGTTATCATTTATGCATTTTAATGGCTCTGGTAGACATTGTTCCCTGACCAGGCAAGGAAAGAATAGCAGCTGATTCATTTAATTTCCTTTAACACACCTGAGAACATAGTGGTGTCTAGTCAAGGTCAATTAGACTATACTCCATTCACGGAATCTTGAGCTAATTTTTTTTACTTCTACATTGGATAATTTCTGCTAACTGATCTGTATAACGCTCCAGTTGTCATGGAAACAAAGTCTCATATTGGTCTTTAATTTCCACACAGAAGAAGAGGAATACGGATTATTAAACAGTAATTATTCCATTTAGAAGTAAAAAATGTTAGCTCAAGATTCCGTGAAGGGAAAATAGTAGCGTGTCAGCTATCTTGTCCACTACTGGGCTTGCTCGAATATCTGGCCCCCTTGGCTTTGGTAGTGAGTTTCTTATTTATCGGTTACTTTTAGTTTACAACCTAAACATTCCTGAAATTAATTGTATAACACATAGAGTGTGGCGCATCTAGAACTCCACCGTTGTTCGAAATGCATTTCAGGGCCACACACGATCAGGGGCTCTCCCACTCTAACAACTATGCGTCCTTCAAACGCGAAAATAACATCGATACAAAAGCCGACAGTTATAAAAGTCATTAAAGTTAAAGTTTGTTCTTTTTATTTTCACTTGTACATGCAAATTGCTTGTGCTTGAAAGTTTACATCCTTTCCGAGCTGTTGTTTTAAACTAGTCACCGTATTATTTTTTCTTCGTAGGATTCACTAAATTAATTATAATTACAATATAGTAACTAAAATAAGCTAAATCTAAATCTGACAAGGGACTTACAGTAGGTAAGAATTTTTTTGGCTAAAAAGTTTCGAACATAAGGAAAAAAATCATAATATTTTATTTATGATTTTTTTCAACATTTAATGACTATAAAAACACTCAAATTTGTATTTTGCTTGGTAAAAGTAACTACGCCATTAAGCAACATTTCCAACATGTTTAGGTCAGCATTTTTTTTTTACAACAATATAAATGCTTGTACCATCCATAACTCATTTTTGTGCACCTAATTAATGATAGGATATGAAATTGAAGTAAATATATCATTTCAAATTAAAAGAAATAAAGAAATTTGATAGTTCTTATAATTAGAAAAAAAAGAACTTTCAGTACATGGTAACAAAATTGACCTCATTTTCTTCTAATTTTTTTAACACTCAAATAAAAGTTGCCTGGCCAACAACTCTCCAGTTGATGATTCCATACAATGGGTTACTGAGTCTGAAATAAATGTGTTTAGTTAAAGCTTAAAGTAGAGATTGTTGTTGGGAAATCAACTTTATCTGATGAGCTGTCAGAATAAGAATTAAAATTTAAGCACTGAAATACATATGTCATCTTTACAAATCCTGTTTCTCAAAGTGGATTTTGTTCCACACTTCCTAAACCTATTAGGAAATAATTTCTGCAGTAATCTACATCCTTATAAAATGCTGCTGTCTTATTTGATCTAGAAAATAAATTTTAGCAGCTAAATAAATGAGTTTGAATGCTTGCACAGTAATTCTAATAATTTTCTACTCAATAGACACTTTGCGATTTCTCGTACAAAAAATTACGAAATTAAAAAAACGAAATATTTTTAATTATTTTTTTTTTTTAATTTCGTAATTTGAATTTCGCATAACAGGTTGCGATTTGTCACGAAACGTATTATAAACGACATTTAATCTGCAGCAGCAATTTTTAGCATAACCAGGCACCTTGGTGACCTTATCACAAATCAAGCTTAAGTATTAGGCTTGTGGTTTGTGCAAGGTGTTTGACTGATTAAAAAACAAGCATGAGATAATAAAATCGTCACAAATTTGCCAAAATTGCAGCTGAAGCGGGGGCAAAATGGCGGCGGAGTTTGACGAATATTGTTGTTATTCCATTCAGTGCGCATGCGCAAATCAAGTCGTATTTACGAAATAATGTACGAAATCTTTTTTATATTTCGTTACGAACTAAATCATATTAAAATTTCGCTTTTTTTTATCATTTCGAAGTGTCCAATAATGGAAAGTGGAAACCCGATATTACCCTCTGAAAAAATTAGCTGAGATTTCTTGAGAGTTTTGGCCATATTGTCAAATATATAGTAATTCAGATCTGAGAGTTTGAAGTTAGTAATTGATCCAAAAACATATCAATTTCAATTATCAATTATAAAAAAAATAAAAATTGCTTGTGATTCACTGATTCGAATTACATCAATCAGTGAACTGGACTACGGAAGCACAATTGACCAACCGAACTGTGGCAGACCGTCTATTAAGCCTTATAGGTTTCCCTATATAGAGCAGCATACTAATTCGGTGGGATTGCAAATTTCTCATCATTTTGTGAAAGCAGACTAAAATGAAAACTGGAAAAAAAATTACGAGTAAAAAATTAAAAGTAAATTTGCAACTGAGATCTAATTGGACTGACAAGTGAGTTTTTAACTGGTTAATTACTTCTATATATATCTGGTAATAAACAATTGCATCTAGTGACATTATATAATGCAGTACAATACGGAAGAAGAGAATAAAAGCAAGCCAACTTTATAAAAATAGACAATGGCTGTTTTTAATTGTGAAAACAGCTAACATTAACAAAGAAATTAAATTATTCTTAAAGTCTACTTAAATAGGCCATTTTCAGTTTTCACTCATTCTCACAAGATTCAATTTTAATAGCTTTTGCAAAGCATTACGCAAATAATTACTATGAGCTTCAGATGAAATGACGTAAATGGTCCAACTATACGGACTAGCATCACAGTAGACTTTCAAGTTGATCGGCTCCGTTGATAAAGCAAAGTTCCAAATCACTGCGGAAATTCCAACTTGAAAACTTTGCGAATTGTGTCCTTCCAAGCATTTATCTTCAACTGACAGTCTCCATTCGGTACTTCTACCTCCAAGACGCTTAAAGGTATACAAAACGAGATCTTTGCAGCCTACTATACATTTGCCATTTCCTCTATCATACGTCGACGAAACGAACCGTCACTGAAACGACCATTTTAAAAATTTAAAAAAAATTGAAAATAAATTTCGTTGACAAAATGAACCGTCGACAAAATGGGTTATTTCGTCGACGATCGCTGAAATGATCGTCGATGAAATAAGGGAACCCCGTTGCGCCAACGTTGGCAATAAACATTGAAACAAACATGAATTTTTGATATATGTCAAATGTTACTGCAACGTTGGCAACAAACATTTGATCAACAATCAGCTTAAATTTTTGTCAATGCAACTTCAAATGTTGCTGCAACGTTGGCAACAAACATTTGATCAACTTGGATTTTTGTCAATGTTACTTCAAATGTTTCTGCAATGTTGGCAACAAACATTTGATCAACAAACATTTGATCAACAAACATTTGATCAACAAACAACTTAAATTTTTGTTTGGAAATAACATTTGCAATGTTGCTGCACTGTTTCTTTGAATGTTGCAGCATTGTTCCAAATGTCACTTCTTTCAACGTTGTGGCAATGTTGCGTGCAACATTATGACAATGTTGTCAATAAAACAGTGCAGCAATGTTAGAAGAAATGTCATTTGGAACAATGATGCAACATTTCAACGTTGCAGCAACATTTGGTGTTACCCGCCATTTACGTCATTTTATCTGAAGGAAAGAAAATGTTAATGTGAGACCTGAACGACTCGGTTTGGTATTAGAAGTAATAGGTTAAATTGACTTTTTTAAACTAAAGGTTGGTTCATATACAAAGAAGATGAATGTGCGTACGGTGTACGCGGTTCAACAATCACGGCTTGACTGCACGACATGTGCGTTCGAGTTGGCAGTTGAGCTGTGTCGCGGCGGTGACTTGTCACTGGCGGTGACTCGGCGGATCCGACGTCACGGTTATTAATTTACAAAAGTCGTATTGCACCAATCAAAATCTTCACTCTTCCAAGACTCGAGTTAACTGCAGCATTACTCGGTGCTCGATTGTGCAGTTACATGAAGAATAGTTTATCATAGAGTTTCCAACTGGGCACATCGAAGTTCTTTAGCAACAGTCAACATGGATATTGTCTCAGAAAAACGTCTGGAAGCCCTATGTGACAAATCGAGTCCACGAAATCTACACTTTGACATCGCCAAAGCACATTTCCACGGGGGCGCGTATAATCCGCAACAATTTTTTGCGCGACATGATATATTTTTGAATTTTGAAATAATACCCCATTTGTCTCCTTTTGCTGCGACAAACATTAGTCGCGACACCGTTAATAGCGACAATAGGTTGGTGCGACATATAAAATCGCGACAATATGTTGGCGCGACATATAAAATCGCGACAATATGTTGGCGCGACATTGATAATCGCGACAACAAGTCAGCGCGACATTAGAGATCGCGACAATATGTTGCGCGACATTTAAAATCGCGACACAAAATGATTGAATTTTTTTTTTTTTATATATTATTTAAAATTTTATTCAAATATAATTAAATCAAACAATATATTTGTAATAAATTATTTGACATTTATTTATTTATTTATTTATTTTTGGCCAAATAAATTTTTGTGAATTTTTGTGGGAAAAAACAGTCAGAATGAAATCTAAACAAGTTCTATTGGAGCTACAAAATTTTCTTTTCAAATAAATTAATATGGGTAATGTGTGTTTGATTTTTCAAAAAAATAAAATAAATGAATGTCAAATAATTTATGTTGTTTGATTTAATTATATTTGAATAAAATTTTAAATAATATAATAAAAAAAAAAAATTTAGTCATTTTGTGTCGCGATTTTCAATGTCGCGCAACATATTGTCTCGATCTCTAATGTCGCGCTGACTTGTTGTCGCGATTATCAATGTAGCGCCAACATATTGTCGTGATTTTATATGTCGCGACAACCCATTGTCGCGATTAACGGGTGTCGCAACTAATGTTTGTAGCAGCAAACCCTTGTCGCGATATTTAGATTCATAAAAAAAATTGTCGCGCAAGAAATTGTCGCGGAAAATACTACGCCCCATTTCCACGAGCCAAAATTTAGCTGACCTTCTCACGCGTGTCGACAGAGCACCACAGTTGTTATCACGCATTCAAGCTGCTCACATGTGATTATTGTGAAGTTATTGCTGATTATCTTTTGGAAATCCACAACATAAACGACAAATTGACCTCAGTTATTATGAATGTAGTCCTTGTTTGCCACTATTAAGAATGTCCAACATTATTAATATACTGGTAATTTTCTCATAAATCCTCTTGGGTTAAAAGTTGACTGCACAGCACTAAAAACAACTCACGAAACAAGAACAAGTCTAAACAACATTCAGAAAATATTTTATTTTTATAAACATCAGAAATGTTGATTCAATATATAAGAATGTCTTTTTTTATCAACATTTTTTCAACATAACAAGATGTTGATTTCATTTTTTCAACATAACAAGATGTTGATTTCATTTTTTCAACGTAACAAGATGTTGATTTAACATTAAACGAATGTTGCATATAAACAACATTTTTGAAGTTGATCGAATGTTTGAATGTTTGAATAGACAACATCCGTTAGATGTTAAATCAACACTCTGAAAAAACAATCAAACAGTGGAAATATCGGTTGTTGATATACAACATTCGTTTAATGTTAAATCAACATCTTCCCAGGTAACACCAAATGTTGCTGCAACGTTGCAATGTTGCTGCAATGTTCCAAATGATACTTCTTCTAACATTGCTGCACTGTTGGCCAACATTGTTGCACTGTTGGTAACATTGCTGCACTGTTGGCAACAGTGCAGCAATGATAGAAGAAGTATCATTTGGAATATTGCATGCAACATTGGTGTTACCTGGGTTGTTATGTTTGAATGTTGAAAAAATGTAAATGTTGATAAAAAAAGACATTCTTGTATTGAATCAATATTTCTAATGTTTATAAAATTATATTTTCTGAATGTTGTTTAGACTTGTTCTAGTTTCGTGGGAATATATTTAGAGGGAAGATATTCTCTCATAATATGGAAACAAAATTATGTATTGTATGAGTCAAATAAGTTAAGGTGCTAAAAAATAAAAAAATTAATGTTTTTTTCCCAGTATATTGGCTTTGAGCCAAACTTGGGACTTGGATGTGTGATTATTTAAGAGAGAAAAAAATGGACTTGGAAATTTAAGCTATAAATTGCAGAGTCTATGTCCAAAGCCTGTATTTTCTCTGTTTGCAATTTATGATTGTATGTTGTCCCTGAATGTAACTTTGATAGGGGTTAATTCATATTAGGCACATTCAATCAGTGATAAATAGTGCACAGATAGAAAAGAAATCGCTTTTTGATATATGGTCTAGATAAGCAAGATGTAATTCTTTATTTAGAAGTACCGTAATAAGAAAAGTGACCTTACATCATACACTCATAGAAAAAAAGTCGCAATTTTACTTTATTTCTGGAGTTATGGATTGTCCTGTATGTGGCCAATTCCATAATCAGTGTAATGGTACCGTACACCAAAACGAGAATTTGGTGTGTGAAAAACTCCATTTTTGAATTAACAATGTGGAGAAAATGAAAATTTTTTTCTTTGAGTGTAAGTGTATTTGTGAATTATTAAAAATAAAATTTAAAAAATTAAATTAGTTTGCAGTTTTGATATTTATCACAGATTACATCTTGGACTATTAAGCTATTAAACTTTGAATGCGCTTTTGGTAAAGTGAAAATGAGTAAAGTATATGCAATAAGAGTGAAAATGGATTGTCGATTCATTAGATTTAATGCTTTAACATACTTTAACAAAGTCAACAAACATAAAAGTTATTTATGTTGCAATTGTTGTTAATTTGGAGGCAACATATAGCAAGAGTTCTTTTATTAGCTCACTGCCTATTGTTAATGGTCATTGAGAAGCTAGAAAAAAAAGATTAACCGCTAAAAAAATATTAACAGAAAAAAAACTAGAAGTTCTATAAACTACAAGATCACAATATGTTCCAACTTACATCTGTGGCCGCACGGGGCCAACATAGCTCTTCTTTGTATTCACTGTCTACTGTCTAGTAGTCAGTGTTGCACGCGTTACACATAAAGAGTAACTAGTTACAGTTATAGTTATTGTTTTAAAAAAGTAACTAGTTACTACAGTTACAGTTATCCGGTGTAACTGCAGAAAAGTAACTAGTTATAGTTGCGTTTTTTATGTTACCGTTACAGTTACTATTGCGTTACCTGCCAAAAAAAAATTTTAATGAAAAAGTGAAAAAAATAAAAAAAAAAATAATAAATTTAAATATTTATAAAAAATAGCAAAAATTTTATTTATAGTTTGATACAAAAATGAAAAATTAATAAAAAAATCAAAATAAATATAATATAAATAATTAAAATAAATAAAAAAATATTTAAAACAAATTAAAATTGTAGGTAGGATATTTTATATCAACAAAAAACGAATGAGAAAAATCAAAATTGTAGTCAAATAAAAATAATAATCAGAAACAGAATGTGTAACGCGTGCAACAAGTGTAAAATATGATTGTAGGATATGATGATTGATGAATTGTTGACATATATCATATGTTATTGTACCCTGTGCGTTACTATGTACGGTATCGTATGTCATACAAATACGTAGTAACGCACATTGTAACGCAAAGGTAACGTTAACTGCGTTACCATAAGATTTTCAAAATAACGTTATCGCTACGTTACGGCAATGCCGTTTGTAGCGCGTTACGGTAACGTTACGTAACTTTAACGAAATTAACGTTAACGTAACGTTAAAAACGTAACGTTGTTCAACACTGCTAGTAGTGCTATTCACATTGAACAAAATCGATTTTAAAACAATAAATAACAACATTTTCTGTACTAAATTCAATTCAACTGTGACTGGGGCAGTTTGCACAGTCCTTACTTGGGGGAATAAGAGGGCTGCGCTGGACGCCTTCGTCATGTGAAATAGCAGAAACGACGCTGTATTTGGGTGTTTGGCCTTTATTACAGTTGTCTAGGGGTCAGCGTCAGCCTCCACCTGCTACTCATATGTCTGTACCACCGGTATGCGCTAATCAAACCCGACCCACGGACAATGGCGGTTAAACCAAGGTCCGTGCGGTCGATCTAACTTAACCATGCTGCAACCCAATCTATGGACTTGCAGCCACTGTATTCACTCATGGAGGTGGGGCCCAGAGAACTGGGAACCCGGACTTCATCGAGAATACCTGTGAGCTGTGAGAGCTTGACCACTGCATGTCTGCACTGGTTGCTGGCTCACTAACAACTGACTGTTCCTGGATTCTCTCTGTCTCGACCTGCCTTCCCTCACTTCCTGTTTGATGTCAGCCTAGTCCATTAGGGGGACATGACGCGGGTCGTTGTCGTGCGCTTGGGTAGTGACACGGTCACATCTCCCCCTTCTGAAGAAGTCAAGTCGATGTCGGCAGAACCCAATGCACGAACAACGGGAGAACAGCGCCGAAACGTCCAAGATGAGGAGCTAGTTTCCTTATAATAAAAAACAAAACATAGCACACCAGTGGGAAAACAAACAAAATGAGCAACAAGAGAGGTGACACTTACCAAAGACGTGGCTCCTTATAAAAATGTTTTGTCAAAAGTTTTTACAATTTTGTGATTTTTGTAAACTAAATTTTATTTAAAGGTTAATTTTTGGACTATAGGCTGTTGCCTTTTAATACTAATACTATATATATATATAAAAAATTTTGATGATTATGGTAATGATGTAGTAATTCCATTACTTTTGTCATTAGCCACTTTTTTCTGTGGTTTTCCACATTTGTTAGATGACTGATCAAGGTCTGTGTCCTTGCTTTCATCCGTGTGTTGCGGTGTAGCCGAGTTTTTGTTGTTACTAGCAACAGTATTAATTTGTGATGGTGTAATGAGGTTTTCCTCGTTATCAGTATCAATGTCATTATCAGCAATCGGCCAGCCAGTTGGTTTATCGCTTGGGATGTATAGTTTCATTTCTGAAACATTTACAGAGCCCTTACTTTGTAAAGTGATAGGCTTTGCAGCATTGTTACTAATTTTTTTAATAATCACATAGGGACCTTTATATCTGTCTTCTAGTGATTGGGAGTATCTGATTACCGCTTTTGACAATGCATGAGTTTTTATTAAGTCTAAGTCATTTATTTCGAATTGAACATTTGACTTGTGTTTGTCATAATTATTCTTTTGTTTTATTTGCGCTTTTTCTTTATTGTTAATTGCAGTTTTCAAAAGATTAGTCATTCAACTTATGAGCATTCGTAGTGCGTCATGTGGTCGTTCTGGGTCAAAAGGGGCGTCGTAAGCAACATCTCTGTTGTTCCAAAATGGACGAAGTTCTTTCAGAAATGTCGCCATTGCAGGTGTTATGCCTGTGGTGGCTGATGGGACAGTACGGAGTGCAAAATTTATATTTCCAATCACTCTGTCCCAGTGCTTATGTTCAGAAGTGAAAATTTGAAGCATTATTTTAATGTTTCTGTTTATTCTCTCAGTATAATTAGTCTGAGGATGTATGGAGAGGTGCGATTTGGAATAATTCCAGCATTCTCACATAGCGCATTGTATATATCGGAAACAAATTGTTTGTCATTGTCAGATACTATATAACGTGGAACGCCTTAGGTTTGAAAAAATCTCATAATATGGGGAACCAGAGTTAGGATTTTAGCATTCCTTAAAGGAACCACTTCAACCCATCCAGTTGCATAATCTACAATGACTAAAATAAATTTATTTCTATTGGTCATCATTGGTTTAGGTCTCTTTAGATCAAGGCCGATTCTTTCGAATCTGCCAATCTGAGCTGAGATTGGTTGGAACTTTTTCATTGAAATATTCCAATGATAAGTATCAGTTAATAAAAATAGTGAGTACAATTGGGATCTTTCATACTCTGCATCTTGGTCATGGATTGTGATTTCATCACTTTCTGTGCCAAGTCTAGAGAGAGCATCGGTAACCACATTGGTTTTGCCTCTCCTATAAACAATGAAGTTCCTGTTGAAGTTTCATGGCCCAACGTGCCAATCTGCCTGCAGGGTTTTCACAGTTCATTAACCATTTGAGGGCCAAATGGTCAGTCTCAACAGTGTATTGGACTTTGGAGTATTCAATATAGGGTCTGAATTTTTCTACATCCCATATCACTTCTAAGCACTCTAGTTCTGAAGCACAGTAATTTGCCTCTGCGCCTTGTAGTGTACGGCTTGCGTATGCTACAGGGTGCAACAGGTTATCTTTGGGATCTACTTGCATGAGTACTGCACTGAGACCGGCAGCACTTGCATCCGTGTGGATGGTAAAAGGAGTTGCAAAATTGGGCAGAGGTAGCACGATATCTCCTGTGAGTAGATCCTTCAGAATGTCAAAGGCTTTTTGACATTCTGGCGTCCAAGTGAAATTATTCCACTTCTCTTTCTTATGTTGTTCAAAGAAAGGTTTTTGTATTGAATTCAGGTCTTTAATTAAAGGAGTACTAGTTAAAAGTCTAAAACTTTTAAAACGTGCCAATTGCACAAAAACGTCCACTGGACAAATTCGGACTTCCGGTCCACTAATATAAAAACCAGAACATGTCCAAACTCACTTCCTTCCCGACCCAAAGTCTGCCTTTGACACATTTGTCATTGCTGACGGCCACCGTGCTGTAAGACGTATAACACGCGGTGCAGAGACGAGAGAAGCCGAACCGATTGAGAGCCAAGAGAAATATTTTAAGTGTGAAATTTGAATCGAAACAATTGACGACGGTAGGACAGAATTGATTGTATTTTGCCACAGTTTATATTATTGAAGTGTATTGTTTTAGTTTAGTGTTTATCAATAAACACAATGGAATTGCAAATATATTGTATTCTGTTTTAATCCACTGCACACGTTAACAAACCGATAAAAATTCATAGGCCTAACAAACAAAAATCCATTATATCACAATAGCAAACGCGCTAAGCGCAATGAGATCGGGTTTAAGGCTAACTATGAGTAAAACAAACAAAGAAGTGTTAACTAAAATAAATAAACTTGAAATTGCTAGTAAAAATGAGATTACATTAAATAGAAATCAGGGATTGATGCGTGAGTCCAGTTTATCAGTCGACATAGTTAAAAACCACGATTCGGTCCCACACATCAAACTCGCGGAGCAAAACTTTGGCGCGCCGTCAATTGAGAAGCGCAACAATAAGGTTGGAGCACGTCGCTCCTCTTTCCCTTTTCACTAATTGGTGTCAAAATTTCGGAGTTAAACAAGTTTCAACAAATGCAAGAACACCTTGATGCATTAAATTTATTAAACGACTTAAAATAGTTATTAAAATACCAGAGAAATATGGCATATTGCACAAAAAGTTTATTTAACAATGGTCTGTGGGAAAAAGACAGCAAATAAAGATATCTGTCTTTTCTCACAATAAAACTCAATTTTAGTTGAGTTGGTAGTTAGGATTGGTCTTGCAGGATTACTGGTGTACTTTCACGTCCAATAGGGACCAAGTGTTTTCATACGTAATGTTTAGGTTTTTTTAGTCAATTATAGAGACTTTTTCCTATCTTATTTGTACATCGCGTATGACAGACGTTTTAGAAATACATTTTAGAAGTTTTTGTTTTTATTCAAATTTTGGGGTTGAGTTGGTATTTTTTTCTCTTCACAAATGACAGGTTAAGAAGGATTTGAATGTTGTATCTGTCTGTTTAATGTCCAAAAGGAGAAGCAGAGGTATATCAGGAAAACTTTTTGGCTGTCACAATGAATAGTTAAAGGGAAACCTTTTGAAAAATTGTGGCATTTTTATCAATTCTCATCAAAATACCGTGTTCACATTGGATTTAAAACTTTTTCAGAGCTCAAATCAGAACGACACGGGAATGACGGAAGTACTAATTTCAAATTTTATTTCAGATCAAGAATTCCATAAGAATACTAATCAAACTAATTCAATTTCAGAAATCAGAGAATGGTTCTCATTTTTATTATTCATTTTTTAACCATTCTTAACATTAATTTTCTAGTTCATTTGGAACTTATGCTTTTTTATTACATGGTTTTATTGAAAATTTTCTTAAAATAGTTTTCATTCTGGCAAAAGAAAATCAAGCTGTCCTATTTGTTGTTATCTATTATTTTCTTTGTATTTTTCAAGTTCGAAATTATTGTCAGGAGACAATAAACTAAGGGGAGAGGATTTTGTGGCATAGTTTTGCATTAATTAAACCAGATGGCGCTGAAAACGCGCCAATCGCCAAAAACGTCCACTGGACGAATTCGGACTTCCTGTCCACTAATATAAAAACCAGAACATGTCCAAACTCACTTCCTTCCCGACCCGAAGTCCGCCTTTGACACATTTGTCATTGCTGACGGCCACCGTGCTGTAAGACGTATAACACGTGGTGCAGAGACGAGAGAAGCCGAACCGATTAAGAGCGGAGAGAAATATTTTAAGCGCGAAATTCGAATCGAAACAATTGATGCCGGTAGGACAGAATTGATTGTATTTTGCCACAGTTTATATTATTGAAGTGTATTGTTTTAGTTTAGTGTTTAGTGTTTAAATTGCGATCAAATGTTTCGGCCGCATGGTGAAATACGGCGTGGTTTGTACGGAAGTCCCAGGGGTCGGCGTATTTGAATAAATGTCAAATTTTAAAAACTGGTTGTAGAATTTGAATGTGTTTTCAATGTTTTCATTAAATTTAGCAGAAGGTATGTTAGTTGGTTTTTCGTTTTAGTTTTAGGTTTTAAATCTAAAAAAGGAAAAATAATTAAATAAAAAATATTATTTTTTAAAAAACATATCTTCTATTAACCCAAATGCTCTGAAAAGTATAAAATAATTTTTTTTCTTTCCGAAAATGCTCTGAAAAGGAGAAAATAATTTTTTCTTTAAAAATGCTCTGAAAAGGAGAAAATAATTTTTTTCCAAAATGCTCTGAAAAGGAGAAAATAATTTTTTTTCAAATTTTTTTTAATATTTTGGGATAAAAAGGTATATGGCATTTTTTAATCAAAGTCTTGCAATGCCACATACCTTTTTTTCCCAAAATAT
>JH431665.1:0-36386 GCA_000239455.1 Strigamia maritima | reverse complement strand
TGGCATTTTTAATCAAAGTCTTGCAATGCCACATACCTTTTTTCCCAAAATATTTTTAAAAAATTTGAAAAAATTATTTTCTCCTTTTCAGAGCATTTTGGAAAAAAAATTATTTTCTTATTTTCAGAGCATTTTTAAAGGTAAAAAAATTATTTTCTTCTTTTCAGAGCATTTTGGGGAAAAAAATTATTTTATCCTTTTCAGAGCATTTTTAAAGAAAAAAATTATTTTATATTTTTCAGAGCATTTTGAAAGAAAAAAATTATTTTATACTTTTCAGAGCATTTGTGTTAATAGAAGGTATATTTTTTATTTATTATTATTGTACCCAGATTATTCTACCGTCACCAATAACCCAGCCAATCCCGTTAAATGCTGTTAAAAAACCGGTGCACCATCTGCCGTCGGTGATCTCGATTACTTGAAGTTACTTTTGTAAATTTTGAAGCCATCTAAAAAAATAAAAATGTTCTTAACAATTTTTTTTCTTCAAATATACTGTGTCAAAGTGGATTGCCAATAATAGGTAATTCAGAGACATGTGATCATTATCTTTCTAGGGGTCAACTTGTGGTTGACAAAAGGTATTATAAGTCTGGAAGTCTGTGGAAAGACTGCAGATGCCTGTCAGAAAAGCAGAAATGGGTGCTAACGTTGACCTAAGTGTCGTTCATATCGGCGAATATAGGAGAATTGAAGTGGCATGGCAACCCAAACGAAACGTCTTGCCGCCCACGAAATAAATTATCCAGCGAGATAGAAACGCATCCAATGCGCATCAAGTTGAATTGAAGAGACCAGACAACATTTGTCGATCTTGGATAAGTCAACTTTGATTTTGATATATATTGTTAGTCTACATTGTTTTATTTATTTGGGTCACTGAACACAAGAACTACTTAAACGCTGTAAAGTATGAAATAAAAATGACACATATCAGTTGTGACTGTGCAATAAACCTAGTTTTGGTATAACAAGTGGATGAGTGCGAGAAGTCAATAAATGTAAGGTGCTAAGAATTGGACCTCCCGATGATAAAGTACTCGATAAAAAGTTTAGTGTTTCTCAATAAGTGCCAACTGGGTAAATTGAACATGATAGCTTAGATCAATGCATAAGTTGCCTACAGCAATAATGAGGCTCTATTCAAATATTCTTTACAATGTGTGATGGCCATAATGATGGCATATCCATCATCTTCGTGAGTTGAATCGATAATGACTTAGAGTCAGCCCTAAGTCCCACTTGGATCGTGTTTTCGATTGTATATTTACAGTCTGCTTCAGTTCTCAGTCTCAGAAATCGAAGTAGGGATCCGTGGTTTAAAATTAACATAAAGATACAGTAGAAGAGGTCATGATATCAAAAAAAGCAAGTATAGTGTATACAAATTTTGACATTTTATTTTAATACTACATATATCTACATGGATAAAAAATCAGTCTTGTTTTATGTTGATTTCTGGATCTCTTCGCCTTATCATCATATACACTTACAAGTAAGCTCAAATGAGCAAAATAATTTTTTAAACATGTTCTGGAAACTTTAAAAAATAAATAAAAATCATTTCAGTCAGATGAATGAAGTTTTTGATGTCGTTAACACAATGTTAAAAATAAATTTTGGTAAAATGTTAACAATATTAAATTAACAAAAAATGATCGATTTTTATAGCTGTTTTAAAATTATAAGGACAGTAACCAATTTTGTAACGAATCATGGGTCACTGAAACTATAAAAAAATATCAAAATTCATTTTACAAAAATGAGTCACTATATAGGCACAGGATATTCATTCCCTAAACTATTTTATATGGGATTACTGTAGTACCTCTACCCACGGCTCAATTTAACAGAAACATGAAGAGAGATGGGAATTTAATCTTGAGCAATTTAGCTGCTAAAGCAAGAAAACTATTTGACAGAGAAAAATGAGTCTTTTGATGTATATAACGTTCCATGAATAGAATTCCATCACCTGTAATCGCAGCACGTAAAAGTTTCTCAGGCACCTGATTCAATTTCCTGGTCTGAGCGGACGAAGGTTTATTTTATCATGCGCATGGCTCGTTTACCTTCGTTTGGCTCTTTTTGTAGCTTCAATTTGACCAAATTCAAATTTTCTATTAGTAATACTTAAGTTATGCATGCATAAGTTACTCTTACTCATGGTTGAATCTCAGCTCAGAATCAGCTTGTTATTAGTTGAGTAGTTAAAACTGAATGGATGTCTGACAGAAGAAAATTGAAAGATAACTTCATTGAGTTTATTTTTGATGAGAAAGTGAAGGCAAGTATGAATGGTTAGTTGTGCAATGGGTGTGAAATGATGTTGAACAAAATCTTTGCTTTCACACACATGACATAAAATGTGTAAAAGCATCTAAAATTTATTTATTTCATGTATAAACATCAAATTTTTATAGTAAACATAAAAAATTATAATTTTTACTTATCTGACATCACATAATAATGAAACAAAAAAAAAAAACTAAAAGAAAAATAGAAAAGAAACATTTTTAATTTCTTTCTTGCGCACTATATTTTTGTAAAGTATAAAAGCTATGGTTGTTGATGTTGTCGCGATCACGATTTCTAACACTAAAATAGCTGCAAATGGTAATAGAATAAGTAAAAGTCCGCGAGTTCAAATAGTTATGAATCGCGAGGTGATGCTGTTGAACAGGCTTACTCGTGGCTGGTGTCTAGGGGTTATGAAAAAGGAACTTACTCTAATCTGCGAAGGTTGCGATGAAATAAGTTAAGACTTGTTTCATCCGCTTTTCTGATTTAAACGCAATCTTTATTTCAAGACAAAGTTATAAATAAAGATGAACACACTTTTCCAAAGTACAAACTATAATCAAACTGAATATTATTCGCATGGTTAAATAAATATAATAAAATGATATAAGAGATTGATGATTAGAAAGATACTGGGGTGGGCGTCGGTGGAGTTTCGGCGGGAAACTAGCGGCGTCGTCCTTCTCAATCGTCACGGTTCTTGGCGGGAAAGTAAGACTCGTATGCCACGGTCTTACTCTCTATAGTTCGTAGTTTGACCTCGTTCGAGTCAAACCACAGAAAATCAAATACACTGACTTATATTTACCGTGTCCAACGTTCCTAGTTGGACAAGTAACTGGTCGATGATTCAGTTGAGTCTTTTTCGTGCCTCTTTGAATATATCACAAATCAACGGGTCTGGGGTGAGCAGAGGTTGATGATGTGATCAGGTCAAAGGCAAAGAGAAAAAGAGTCAAGATCGAGGGTGCAAATTAGTGATTTGCACTGGGACGCATGCGCAGATCGCATGGTCCCCTGAAATTCGGGTGCAAAATTCAGTTGAGTTGTTATGGCAACACCCCATGGGCGTGCCGTAACCGAGGGGGAGAAAGTGTCTGGCACACTTTCGACACTAATTAGAGTTAAAAATTATCAAACAATAATACTTAATTTCTTAGGTTATTTTCTTTTATTCAGTACTAAAAATGGGTGTTTTTGGTCACTGCAATGTTGTTTTGTATTTCTCATATTGAATGAATATTTACTGTTCATTGGGTCTTGTCGACGTAATCAAAGAAATGCCAAAGCTTCTTTATCTGAACATAGTCATTTTTGTTCGAGTTAACAATAGATGAGGCCTGCAGGAGAGGTCGGAGAATGTGCATTACTGTCAATACAACTTGTATTTTATTTATCGTACCCTCGTGTCTTCAAATTCTTGCCATATATATTGGAAGTCAAGATAAATTCAAGTTAAAGCTATATTACCTGTGGTATTTGCCTGATCTAAACATTCACTTTATTTGAACTACAAATGAACTATTTATACAAATGTAATTAATCAATAGTTTTAAAAGTAACTTTCAATTAACAGCAAATAAAAGTCAGGAATGCTGAATGCAGTTGAGTTATTACAAATCTTATTAAAAGCAAGTTTGTTATTGATTGCTGACTACAGGAGGAGGGGGTAGTGAGTTCTGAGTTCTGATCAATACTTGACTCATATTTGACTTTTTATGAAGAAAAAAAAACGTAAAGCCAATTCAAATTCCAAGTTCTATATGACTGCTTTAACCTTTAGGATTAGGAAAAGTTTGAATGAAACGTGAGTTAATTCATGAAGCCAACAAGATGCAAAGTGTTTTGAATTTTCTAAAAAAATAAATCTTAACTTCTCTAATTAGTTTTTTTTAAAACCAAATCTCTTTTAATAATTAATCTTTTGTTAACTTATCAAACACCATCTGGTGGCAGGATTGAAATTTCTACTATATATTGGGAATGTGTTGTCAAGAACAGCGCGCGCTTTCTATTATTAAATATGAATTGCGGGATAAAAATTCTCATCAATTGGAGTAGTATATACCGAGCACAGGTTTTGTTATGATTTGATTTTTCTTATAAATCTTAAATTCTAGCTTATCTTTATTTACAAATTTATTTACGTTTCATCTGAATAGAAAAATCAACACGAAGCTGTTTATTTGTTGATTCAGTTTAATTTACATAAAATTTCAGAAACCGTCAAAATTTTTCTAAAACTTACAATAATACCGAGAATACTGGAATTTCACTTGCTGGTTTAAAAAGTGTGGAAAATATGTTTATTTTGTAACTTAATGAGTTTTTTATCAATTCAATTCAATTCTTTATTCACTCATATAGGAAAAAAAGTCGCCATTTTACTCCATTTCTGGAGTTATGCATTGTCCTGTGGCCAATCAGAGTAACGGTACTCCAAAACAAGAGTTTGGTGTGTGAAAAACGGCATTTTTGAAGTAACAGTACTTTGAAATGGAATATCAAAACTCTGAAATTGAAGTATTATTACTCTTTTAAATGTGAGAGTTGGCCATGGGACAAAATGGAGTAAAATGGAAACATTTTTTTAATAAGTGTGTCCACAATTCACTGAATTTTAACGGAATGGTGGTATTCGCACGATATAAATAATATACAAGAGTTGTTTTATCATAAAAAATTTGGGATTTTTGTATAGTTTATCGCTTTCTCTTGTTGGTGTGTGTGTGACGATTCTGGATAAATGTTTTGCTGCTTTGGCCTCGTTATCTGTGAAACAGGATAAAATAAATTGCAAAAAGGAAACTAGTGAATTTAAGAAGAATGTCCATTAAACAGCCAAGCATCAAGGCCTTAAAGTACTTTTTAAAAAAAAAAAAAAAAAAAAAAAAAAAATAAGAAAAGTGACCTTTCTAGGAAGTGCTTCTGTACATCGGCATCAGCTATTGTTTTTCTACAAGTCATTTCCTGTTTCTGGAAAGCAATGGAAGCTTTGTACTATAAAAAAAAAAATAATAAAAAAAGACAAATGTGGTTCAGCTTTGTAAAGCTTATGTTGGTCAACTGAAACAATATTTTGAAATTAGTTTACATATATATTTACATATAATTTCTCATTAGTCATAAAGTCATTTGCTAAACTTTATAAAAAAAATTGATGAAAAAATGTATGCAGTATGCTTTTCTGGAACAATTGTTGACATGTCAATAGAATGTTGACAGTTTTCCAATATGAAATTTTGTATTTTTATTTTTTCCCATGTTATAAGTGTAAATTGACTGACAAAACTTGTTGTACCAAGGGGAAGATTGAAAAGATGAATGAAGCAATTGTGAGGAGTGCAAAAGATGGCAAAGAACACTTTTCTGGACCATGGAAATAAATTGATGCGTGTTTTATAAGTTTACAGGTTTTTGGTTAAAGTGGCTATTGTGTAGTTGTTATGTTAGATGAAATTTATTTTTGCACAAAATTTTTATACAATATCTATGAAATCAAAATTTTATTTATTGAGAAAAATAAGTCCATAAGTGCTGTGTGCCAATAAAACAACCAAACAATGCATTTTGTGTGATTGATTTATGGTTTGTGCACAATTGTTAACCCAAATTTTTAAGATATTTGAGCTGAGCTTGGAAGAAAATATGTGTTTAATTAGGTCTATCCCAGCCAATTAACCCTCAAAGCCCTGAAATTTTGGAACAACGTAGAGCCCGATTAATGGTCACAATTGTGACCATTTGGAGTCTCTACTTTGAAGCGCTTTAGTGATGTTATCATGGTTTCTCCAACCAACACTAGGCGTCACCAATTGTAGTAATATGCGGTATGCGGTCAAAATGTTGTTTTAAACAGCATGCAAGGTGTTTTTAATCATTTACTTATAATAACAATTGTCTATATCAACTTAATTTAAATTGCAATTAGTTTCACATTAACTCAGTTGACCATGTGTTTCAAATATGGAGGGTTAATGCTGTGTATGGTTATTTAGTTTATATATAGGGGTCGCAATATTCTAAAAGCGCTCTCACTAGGGTAAAATTTGCAGTGAAAACAACCAAAAACTTAAGCTGGGAATTTAAGGGGACCGTTTTTTCTTTTTACAATAACTTTTTTATTTTATGCCCGATTGCAATGAAATTAATTCAGAAAATGTAAATGCATATTCTTAACAGCTACTGCAAATTTCAGATTTTTTAAAAAATTTTTTAAAAAAAATTTGTATTCACAACTGCAGCTGGTCACAATTGTGGTATAGGATGGGGGCTTTGAGGGTTAAACTCTATCTAACAATTCTTGCACGAAACTCCCATTGGTTAATGGCCATTGTACTGAAAGTACATATTGTGGTATCTTATTTTAATCCTCTAGTCGAACCAAGTCGAAAAATCATTGCTTTGTAGTTCAAAAATGTGCGTGCCATTGTTAACAAACGAAAACGTTTGTAAAATATTTTTAAAAATGATTTACATTTGGCTTTTTGCATTGTTGCGCACATTTTTTGACTAAGAAACAACGATTTTTCGACTCGGCTCGACCAGAGGATTAAAATAAGATACCATAATATATACTTTCGGTAGAATGCAAAAAAGTTCACTTCTCAGTTTCGTGCACGAATTGTTGGATAGAGTTTAGTTGATCAGAAGTTTTAAAATCCCAACAAAAATTTCTTAGTGCACAGCCAATTGCTTTGACACTTTTTAGCGTGGTAAAAGTGGTACCTAAAACAAACATTGCCCGATAATAAATTGTTTTGTTCTGTTTTGTTTATTAAACGGCCACCAGATGTCTCTATGTATAATTTTATAAGCATCCGCTCTGCACGCTTCTTTCATACATCTACCCAACATCTCTACGTAGTGATGCGTCAGTTCAGCGTACCGTTACCCGTTCATTAAGAGAATAGTTATTTGTCAGAGGTAAGTTCATTAAATTTTTTTATGTTTAGCGTGTTCGTGAAGTTGGATACGGATGTAACAGGTGTTCTGAAGAAAAATTTATACCGTAGCTAACCTTCGGTTCTAGACTGATTTTTTTTTACGAACTTGGAGCCGGCATGGTCTAATAGACTATTTTGAATACCAATAAATTAATCAAGATAAGGTTGAGGTTAGGGTTTTAAATTATGAAAGACTCGTGAGCCGGACCGAATTGGATTTGGTGCACTATTCTTTGGAAAAGTAAATTAGAAGATAAGTTTAAGGTACCGTAATTTTTAAGTCGTTGATTTTTTTTATTTTTATTTGTATTACAACCGTAAACGATTTTTGGATGATCGGGATGAAAAACGAAAAACCACCACAGCTTATGTAATTTATGTGCGCCATCTGTTGGTGTAGTATGAAGTTAACGTAGTAGTATGTTAACGTGAAATTAATAAGTAATGGTTTTCCAAACTCAACGCAACAAAATATCCTCATTAAAGTCAGTAAATAATTAATTTTCTTGATTTAAAAAAGCAATTCATGTTCATCGACTTCGATTTACTAAATTTGATAATTAATATTGATGCAGAAACATCAACGCATCATTTGCTTTGTGCGAAAGAATCTACCACTATATAAGGCGATTCATTAGCATGAAGTGTTGGTTGGGATCCTAACAGGTCTCAACTCCACTGTCTTCTCTCGTGTGTATTCGATCATGGCGTTGTGTCGTGGCCGTGCTGGGCCGAACGAGCAGGAGCGAACGGACAGGTACCGACGGGTTCGCGAGCGAGTCGAGTATTCCGAGCGACGGTACAGAATGTCGCCAGTCCGTGTCGGGCCGTGAACTTGTCTGGTCGCTGCAAATGGATCAAGCGCTGCGAACGGCTGCCACCGCGCAGAGCGTGGTCGGATGCTGCGAACGTATTGGACGTCGCGTACTTAGGACGAGTTGAGAGATAACGGGTGCGCGAGCGTGTCGGACGTGACAATTGTGGTCGCGGTCCTCCCACAGAGCTAGAATCCGTCGCGAACGTCTCGCGCACTGCCAGGACGAGGCTCTCGTTGCTATGTTCCGCTATCGCTAAGGGTGTCGAACGTCTCGTGCGAAAGCGGTGTGACGTTGTGGTTGATGCACTGAGAGAAGTTTTCAGAGCTTTGAGCTGGGGATGATTGTGCTAGCGCATACTCAGCTCAGAGTTCTGGCGGTGGTTATTTTGGTCTTATTTTTATTAATTTTACGTCAATCGTTATCTGAAGTGACTTCTTTTAGCCGATGACATCATATGTTCGAGAATTTTTGCTTCTTCTCTGTTGTGTGCATGTACAGTTGCCTTTCCTACTTACTGTTGATTCAGATGATTCAATCGAAACTGAGATTTTAGCGACAATTTTGTAGATAGGGACATCATACAACCACATCTTTTATGATACATCGGCATAAAAATAGGTAATAATTACGAAAAATCAGCGAGCATCAGTAGGTGCGTGTTCCACGGCCAAAATGTGTGCTGATTTCCGTATATGTGATTTGACGTCATTTTTTATAACTTTTTTTGTGCCGATTTCTTATGAAATCGTTAGGATGTTGTTAAATGATGTTCCCATCTACAAATTAGCAGGTTTTATTTGCTAAAACTTCAGTTTTGTGCGAATTTAGATCGGCAGCCGTCGAGGCAGACATTTTCTTACCAACAACAGCACATAGGCGGGTTCAAACAATAAGTGACTTTTTTCACGTCATATAAGGAGAAGTCAAAATGACTTCTTGATATTGAACGCACCTAATATTTACATATTTTTGAAGGAATTGAATTATAAGGTCATAATCAAACAAAAGATTAATTCACCCCCCCCCCCCCCCACGAAATCTATTTCATCAGTGCATCATAGGCTGGTTCTAAACTAAAGTAGTGGTGCTACAGTCTATATAAGGAACCCCAAAAACATCTGAAACAAAGTGTTTTAAGAAAGGATTACATTCCTTTCTTTTGTGGAGTTTTTGAAATCTATTTTATATCAGGAAATTGGTATAGAGTCATTTAGGTGGGCGCCATTTAGGTGCGTCAAAATAGGCGGGTAAAAATAGGCGGTAGGACTTTTAGGTGGACAGTCAAACTGACGGGGAGTCATTTAGGTGGGTGCCAAACTGACGTAGAGTTATTTAGGTGGGTGCCAAACTGACGGAGAGTCATTTAGGTGGGTGCCAAACTGACGGGAGCCAAAAAATTAAAATAATAAAATTTAAAAAATTTAAAAAATAATAAATTATTTTATTTATTTATATTATTAAACTAAAAAACAAAAAGAACTAGAAAACAAAAAAAATCTAAAAAAACAGGCAAAACCCTGAGCATGTTATTAGACAAATCAGTAACTACTGATGTCCTTGATGAAGTAGGAGTAGCAGTGATTGTTGTCATCCTGTTCTTCATTTCATCAACAGCTTTTCGTGCTAAAAATGTTGCAATATTCCCACCATGTGTGTTCCAGTTGCTTGTCAGCTACGAGCACAAGTCCATCAGTAACCACGCATGCTTTGGATTTATACTTTACGTATGTATGAAATCGACAACTTCATGCAGTAGTACCGATTACATTATCGTGCTCTTTCACATATTCGAATCCACAGTAAATTAAAGTTTTTTGGCCGTGAGTGCTTGTCCCATACTGCAATTGTGCTGCCATTATTCATTCGGTCGCAAAGATCAGTAGGCCCATTCAAAAACTCAAGCACGACTCGTGCCATGACGCATAGCACGAGATTCTCGGGGCATTTTGATCATGTGACTTGCGTTACACCTGTATTACGAGTGACATGACCAAGGTAGCACGAGAATCTCGTGGCACCCACCTAAATGATACCCGTCATATTGTCGCACGCCCATTTGTCGCGCATGTTCAAATGTCTGCCCGTCTGTTTGACTGCCCGTCCGTTTGACTACCCGCCCAATTGGCATCCGCTCATTTGCACCCCCCCATGTGACGCCCGCCTATATGGCACCCACCTAAATGACACCCATTCATGAAATTGACTTTATAAAGATACATTTTGTGGAAAGCGAAGCATCATTCTTGAACTTTTTCATGTTTAAAAAAAAAAAGCCAAATAAAATATCCAATCTATCCAATCTATCCAATCTATCCAATCTGCGGCTTTATGAGAAATTTAAAAAATTTCCTGCAGCCTATAATTTTTATGTTTTAGAAATTATGTTTGGAAGAATTTTTTAATTTTTATGTGTATACAGTAACTATATGTTATTGGTAAGGCGCCGCATACGGTATAAGTCAGCTAAATGTATACCAGTAGCTGGCTAAATTAATACAGTTTGAAAATTTAGCAATAAATTATAGCTGTTTTGATGAGATTTGTGCATTAACAATAAGGATCATTTTTAACTCATTAGGGAAATTGAAAAGCGAATAAACACATAATTTATTAACTTTTTCGAAAAGTTAATTTATTTTTCAACTTATATTCATTTCCTTTGAAATGTATTGTATTTATTATTGTGCACTTTATGTAGCCAGTTAATTCTATAGCAGAAGTTAATTTAATTTATGCTCTGCTCATTTTGTATACGAAAAGAAGGTATTATACTGTAATTTTAAAACTTTATGCCAATTAAGTAATAGTAACTTCAATTTAATTTACACTTTAATTTATACTTCAGGAGAAGAGAATGTGAAATTAAATGACATGGGGTTGAGTGTTAATTTATTTGAATTTGAATGTAAACTACAGTTAGGTACATTCCTTTTATAAATTGAATTTTAAATGAACTATTCGGTTTTGAAATGATAATTCGTATACTGTAAGTCGTAAGTGGAGTAATCGTGATGCTGATGACATTCGTGACAAACGTAGCATAGTGAAGCTTACTTTTCTTTTTATTGCTTTTAGGTTTGTTGATTATTATTTACGATGTTTTTATAAAAACAATTTTAATTTTTACACGTTTACACTCTGTAATGCTGGAGTCACACTACACTCATAGAAAAAAAGTCACCATTTTACTCCATTTCTGGAGTTATGCGTTGTCCTGTGGCCAACTCCATAATCAGAGTAATGGTGCTCCAAAACAAGAGTTTGGTGTGTGAAAAACTACATTTTTGAAGTAACAGTACTTTGAAATGGAATATCAAAACTCTAAAATGGAATATCAAAACTCTGAAATTGAAGTATTATTACTCTTTTAAATGTGGCAGTTGGCCACGGGACAAAATGGAGTAAAATGAAAACATTTTTTCTATGAGTGTAGGCGCGAATCGCGTCGCTTTGCGATTTTTAATCCGCTTTTTTCCGGTTAAAATCGCCTTTTGCCCAGCGATTTTTAAAGTACATGCTGTCAGCATTTGATTGCGATTCCAAATCGCAGCCAAACAGGAGCGATTTTTTAGGGTCATTCAAAATCGCAAAGCATTGTGATTCGCGCCTAGTGTGTCTCCAGCATGATGCTGGATTCTCACTTGCGGTAAAATCGCGCGATTTTATTGCGTTTTCGGTTTTTTAAAACTTATTTTGCCTCAAAATTGCGCTATTTTTAAAATTGAAAATGTTTCTAGGCTCCCACATGCAGCAAAAACACAGAAAACCTAAAAAAATTTCAATTTCAAAAATAGCGCAATTTTGACGTTAGTTTTCCGCGCGGAATTCGCGCAATAAAGCGGAAAAATCGCAAGTGAGAACCCAGCTTAGCCTAGGTTCCCACACCCAAAAAAACGCGCGATTCCGTTTTGCGTTTTGCCTCAAAATCGTGCTGTTTTTAAAATTGAAAATTTGTCTACGTTTTTCTGTGTTTTTGCTGTATGTGGAAACCTAGAAAAATTTTAAAATTTTAAAAACAGCACGATTTTGAGGCAAAACGCAAAACGGAATTTTTTTGTGTGGGATCCTAGGCCTAGCCTCGAAAATATGTTGGTTGGCAGAGAAAATGGTAAGTGACGTTTTGTAAAGTTGCTAAAGCTGTAGAATGACGTTTATTGTAAGTTTAAATAAGAAATACAAGATAAGTAAAAGATAGCTGATTAGTGAGAAATGACCATTATACGATATGAGGAGAATGGAGTTGAACCCTACAATCATAGAAATCATGTACGTATTGAACTGCATTAATTGTCCTGTGGCCAACGCCATAATCAATGTATGGTATACAGTGTTGGCCCCGCTACTGAATAAAAGTAGCGCCGATCGCTAGCGCTACTTTTACTTGTTAAAAAATAGTAGCGCCATCGCTATCGCTATTTTTGTATAGGTAGTAGCGATCTTTCGTTACCGCTACCGCTACTTTGCGCTATTTTTGCGCTATTTTTCCGCTACTAATAAAAAATCAAAAATCAAAACAAAAAAAACAAAAAAAATCAAAAAAAAATCAAAAACTTAATAAAACAGAATATTCAGATTGAAAAACGAAGACGAATTTTTATTATAGAGAAAACATGCTTATATATTCAGAAAAATGAAAATAAAAACGCACATGATACATAGGTGCTAAATGCAGAACCTGTATCTACAATATGTATGTATCATGTGCGTTTTTATTTTCATTTTTCTAAATTATTATACAGAATAAAACGGGCATCAAATGTAGCAAAGATATTTTTTTCCGTTATTTTTAGAAAATTAGTAGCGCTACTGTATCGCTACTTTAAGTTTTAAAGTAGCGAATTTTGTAGCGCCGCTATATAGCGGTAGCGGCGCTACTCGTAGCGCCGCTATTTGTAGCGGTAGCGCGGCCAACACTGATGGTATAATATAATGATACGTGAAAAACTCCATTTTGAAGTAACAATACTTTAAAATGGAATAAAAACGAAATTATTATGGTATTATTTTTTTAATGTGGAAGTTGACAAAATGGAGTAAAATGGCGACTTTTTTCTAAGAGTGCACTGTAATAGAAATTCGGAGTACAAACAACAAGAAATTTTCGACGGTTTATTTTTTTTCAACTGATAAACCTTTTGTTGGGGTGCCTCACGGATGCTGTTTCTATAGAATTGAATTTTGAAGCCTTGAAGGGTCTTTGGTGGTTGTTACAGTTGTTCTTGCTTTTCTAGGAATATGATGTTTAAAATAGAGTGGTTCAATTATTAAATTAATAAATGGGTGATCTGAAAATGACTTTTTTGGTATTGATTTTTTTCTGACTTTTATTTAAAAGTTTTGTTCAATTTGTTTTGTTTTCAATGGTAATTTGAAGTACTAGCCCACGAAACAAGAACATGTCTAAACAACATTCAGAAAATATTTTTTATAAACATCTGAAATGTTGATTCAATATAAGAATGTCTTTTTTTATCAACAATTTTTCAACATTCAAACATAACATTAAACATTGATTTAACATTAAATGAATGTTGCATATCAACAACCGATATTTCCACTGTTTGATTGTTGTGTCAAAATATTGATACAACATCTAATGAACATTCATTGGATGTTAGAATTATTGGTTGTTGATATGCAATATTTGTTTAATGTTAAATCAACATCTTGTTATGTTTGAATGTTAAAAAAATGTTGATGAAAAAAGACATTCTAATGTATTGAATCAACATTTCGAATATTGTTTCGACATTTTCTTGTTTCGACATTTTCTTGTTTCGACATTTTCTTGTTTCGACATTTTCTTGTTTCGACATTTTCTTGTTTCGACATTTTCTTGTTTCGACATTTTCTTGTTTCGACATTTTCTTGTTTCGACATTTTCTTGTTTCGACATTTTCTTGTTTCGACATTTTCTTGTTTCGACATTTTCTTGTTTCGACATTTTCTTGTTTCGACATTTTCTTGTTTCGACATTTTCTTGTTTCGACATTTTCTTGTTTCGACATTTTCTTGTTTCGACATTTTCTTGTTTCGACATTTTCTTGTTTCGACATTTTCTTGTTTCGACATTTTCTTGTTTCGACATTTTCTTGTTTCGACATTTTCTTGTTTCGACATTTTCTTGTTTCGACATTTTCTTGTTTCGACATTTTCTTGTTTCGACATTTTCTTGTTTCGAGGGAGTTTAAATATTTTGAATTTTATTAAATTTTGTCCATTTTTAAAATTTACTATTTTTAATTTCATTACTTTTACGTTTCTAGGTTTGTGCTAGGACATTACTTGTGTGTGCTGGGTCTTAACTATTTACATTCACTTGTCAGTGTTGTGGCTTCATCAACTTTAATTACTAGTAGATGGTGGGTTTCCCATAGTTATTTAGACATGAAATTTTCATCTTTCTTGTTTGTTTCTTTTTTCTTTGAAGATGACATGAAATTAAATATTCATACAAAGATGCTTTACATTGAAAAAACATGTAAAGATATTTTTGGACTTTTAATTTTCTTCTTCTTAGAAATTCTGTCATAGCAACAAATTAGCAATTTTTGTAGCGAGTACTTTCGCTTTCTCCACGCGCTACTGATGATAATAATGGAAGTAGCAATCTATATGCTGTCTATTGTTTGCATATAAACTCGGAAAATAAGGGAGTCTTGGTTAGCATAGTGGTTCGTAAGAAGAAAAAAAAGTTTATTTTTTAATTTTTGGTTCATTATTGAAGCCAAGCATGGTGACATTTAGCAGCAAACACAACACACAGTTACTGTACAATATAGCTGCATTCAAAAAGTTGTATTTTGTGTTTCGGATATGTGCTTTTTTTAAACATGATTGTACAGCATTTTTTTTTCCAACTGATTGTATTGTCACAAACTGTAGAAAAAAATTAATTTTATAACAATAGTCTGTCAACTATCGACTGTCAACAATTTTCAGAAAGTCTGGTAGAGCTATATTTGAAGTGATATGTTTGATAAATGGGCAATAAACAAGAATTTAATTCATGTCTTAATTCGCAATAATGGTAGTGGAGTTTGTGGAGCCAGGCTTGCAGACATCCACATGAATCTTGTTTTATTCACACCCAGTGCAGTTTTGTTATTCGAGATTCATTATTTAATCAACAAAAGTCTGTTTTCAACATTATTGTTTTATGCCGTCGTATTGTTATCCATTTCACTCTGAGAATCTAACTCGTGAAAACTATCGACGAGAGCGAACGCATGGATTCGTTGAATTCGAATTTCTGGTCGAATCTCATTGGTCGGCGCGCCTATTGTTTTGATTATTTAGCACCATGAAAAATATCCGAAAATAAATTTGTTTTAGCCACTTCTGTAACAAATAGCCGTCAGAGCGAGCCACTCCACCCCAATCCCAAAATGGAAATTTCACGGGATTCCACGAGATTTTGCAAGATTTTGCGAGATTTCGCGAGATTTTGCAAGATTTTACGGAATTCTACAGGATTTACATTTGCTCAGGTATTTTGTTAAAATCCTGTGAAATCTCGCGAAATCTCGTGTAATCCCGCGAAATCTTGGGAATCCCATGAAATCCCGTGGAATCTTGCAAAATCTCGTGAAATTCCGTGACATCCCGTGGAATCTTGCAAAATCTCGTGAAATCCTTTGAGAAATCTAGATACCCCATGTTTTTGCTAAACAGGCGAGAACAAAATTTGCCAAATTATTGTAATTATTAATAAACCTACTAATAACATCATTATAAACCCCATAAAAAATTCAAAAGAAATAACAAGTATAGTATAAAAATCACAAAAACATAGTATAACCTAGTCTAATAAGAAAGCTAATTCTAAGCCTACAATTTCTTAAAAAATCAAACAAAAATAAAGAGATTACCCCAATAGTATAAAATCCCCCCTTAAAACCAAAAACTATAATAAGCCCCCAAAGAATTTAAAATTAAATTTTACCCTAATTAACCAGATAACCCTAGACGCGGCTAGCATTTCACCCCTAAGATATTATAACCAAAATTTTTCAACATTTCCTTATAAAACCCTGATTTGTTGTTGTTGTAGATTTTCTCGATAAATTCTCTTCCCGAATACCACTCGCGCTACCGTCTTCCCTTAAACATAACGCCATGGCGTTATGTTCGAATAGAGTGCCAGGGTGGCGTTCTATTCGATTACAACGCCATAACGTTATGGTGTAGGAAAAGAGTAGCAAGATTATTTTTTTCATTTTTTTTTGACTATTTTTTTTTTTCATTTTTTTTTCTATTTTTTTAAAAAATTTTATTTTGTTTAAATTTTTTAAAAATTTATTTTTTGTATTTTCCTTTTTTTGTTATTTTTCATTTTTTAATTTTAATTTCTTATTTTTCTTTGTTTTTGTTATTTTTGTGGTAGTGTTAATGATTTTTTCATTCGAAAATTCGAATAGAACAGCATTTCGAATAATGCGCAATGGCGTATTATTCGAATAATGCGCCATGGCATCTTATTCGAATAATACGCCATGGCGCATTATTCGAAAGGAAGGATAGCTTCCGGTCGACACGCAAATGGTCGACATGCAAATGGTCGACATAATATTTGGTCGAAACGCATTTGGTCAACACGCAAATGGTCGACATGACATGGTGCGCATTTGGTCGACACCCAAATGGTCGACATGCATTTGGTCGACATGCAAATGGTCGACACCCACATGGTCGACATGCCATGGCGCGTATCCAGTCGACACTCACATGGCCGACACGGAAATAGTCGACATGCAAATGGTCGACACAATTGATTGCTTTATTTGGAACAATAAAATGTTGAATTGTAAAAAATTTAAATTATTATGCAAAAAATTAAAATCAAATTGAAAAAAATGAAATCATAAAATATATATGTATATGTATATAATAAATTTTAGTGGGAAATGTGTCGACCATTTGGGTGTCGACTATTTGCATGTAGACCATGTGAGTGTTGACTGGATGTGCGCCATGGCATGTCGATCATATGGGTGTCGACCATTTGCGTGTCGACCAAATGCGTGTCGACCATTTGGGTGTCGACCAAATGCGCACCATATCATGTCGACCATTTGCGTGTCGACCAAATGCGTGTCGACTAAATATTCTGTCGACCATTTGCGTGTTGACCATTTGCGTGTCGACTGGAAGCTACCCTTCTGATGTGCACCATGGCATGTCGACCATATGGGTGTCGACCAAATGCGTGTCGACCAAATGCGTGTCGACCAAATGCGTGTCGACCATTTGGGTGTAGACCAAATGCGCATTTTCTGAAAATGTCGACCATTTGCGTGTCGACCATTTGCGTGTCGACCCCATTCGAAATGCTGTTCTATTCGAATTTTTGCTATAATGATTAAAAAAATCATTTTTTAAATTATTTTCGAATATAACCCCATGGCGTTATGTTCGGGGGAAGACGGTAGTGATTGTCGAAACAGCTTGCAACCATTCATTTTTTTACTCATTGGTAAAACAACTCGTGCATCTAAAATACCCGAATAAACCACTTGTGCCCTGCAGGCACTCGTGATTTATTCAGGTCGCAATTTTTGATGCACTCGTGATTTCTACCAAGTAAAAAAATTCATTGTTACAAGCTTATTTTGACAATCACACTAGCGCTTGTGGTATTACGACTGATTAAATCCAAAAATTATTTTCTGAGCAGAGAGTCAGTTGATACTGTTTCTCGTATATGCTACTATGACAAATAGTTAATGTATAGTTTTAGCATGTTCTTCAGCATGTTCTTTTTCAAGATGTAGCAACTCGATGGAATTCTACTTTCAAGATGTTGTCATTTGTCTCGTAGTACTACGCTGTTCTGGACAAACTTCTCAAACTTTTTGATGCATTTACTAGTGCTAGGGCTGTGCGATATTGCGATAAGTTTGATATCGCAGCGATATATCGCGCCATTTCCGAAATTGTGATATATATTGTGAAATGTGTTACAATACGTTACAACAATAGATACGTGCTTGAAACTGGTATTTTATTCATAGTTTCAGAAGGTGCATTCAGGAACTAAAACATTTTCATGTTTCAGTCGTTTTCCTTGTTTCGTTTCCTGAAATGCGTCATCATTTCCGGAAACGTTTAGGTTTAAGCCGAGAAGCGCATGCACGCGCGTTTTAGGAAACGCTACAATTCTAGCGTTTCACGAGACACAAGTTGTGTCTAAAGGTGCATTTTCATTTGCGAGAAATGCCATTTCTCGCGCCTAATTTTCAATAATCGCGTGACAAAAATCACACGCTTGTCCATTTTCATGCAAGCTAGACTTGCAAAGGCGCGCGATTGTTGGCGCGATTCTGTTTCTCGCGAGCTTCTGTCAAGTCTAGCTTTGCTCACAAAATCGCGCCTAAAATCGCGCCATGTGTCAATCTGAACCAACAGTTTTGGCATTTCAACAGGCTCCACCCACAATTGCAAATGGCGCTGATTTTTTTTCCTCCACTTGAATTTTTAATCTTGATTAATCAATGCCATCCACATCCAGAAAAGCCAAAAAATAATAAATTCAGCAATATTTGATGCTAAACATTTCACACTAATGTATATTTCATGAAATGTCAACTGATTTTTACAAAATTTTTGAAAGCGAGAAGTGGCTCTAATGAAAATGCTCAAGCTAGAGCTTGATTTTTAGAGCGGTGCGATTGTTGGCGCGATTTTTTTTGTAGCGCGATTTTTTTTGTGGCGCGAGAAATTCTCTCGCAAATGAAAATGCACCTTTACAATTGCGCACTCGTCTGCGCAGCATCTAACTACTGTTGTAGAGTTAGATTGGCGCCATTTGTTTTACGCGTCGTCACACGACTGCTTCAAGTCATGTGATAGAAGCTAAATCGAAGCTAAAACGTAGCTAAAACTTGTCTAAAACTTAGCTAAAACGTGCTTCAGATTTTCACACTCAGAATTATACACAAAAACACCCATAAAACTAACCACATGCAAAACTCGTTTTTGACAAGTTTTAGTTCCTGAATGCACCTACAGTTTAATCAAATGATTTTTGATGAAGTTAAAACTAGCATGTCAAATTGTTATTTAACAAATTACAGTTTAACAAAGAACCAAAAACCAATTCTATCAATTGCGATGTTTTTTAAAAAAAGTGTCCTAATGATTCTTTGTTTTTAAATTGCTTTGACATGTGGGGTAGGGATAAACACAAGTGTATTGCAATGATACTAACATACACACTGACCAATTAAATTTGCATCTAAATTGGATTAGTGAACTTTAGGTGAATTTAGAAACTAAAACATTTTCATGTTTCAGTCGTTTCCCTCGTTTCGTTTCCCGAAATGTGTCGTCATTTTCGGAAACGTTTAGGTGCACGCGCGTTTTAGGAAACGCTACAATTCCAGCGTTTCACGTTGTGTCTTACAATTGCGCACTCGACTGCGCAGCATCTAACTCTACTGTTGTTGTAGAGTTAGATCGGCGCCATTTGTTTTAGACGTCACATGACTGCTTCAAGCCATGTGATAGAAGCTAAAACGTAGCTACAACTTGCCTAAAACTTAGCATAAACGTGCCTCAGATTTTCACACTCAGAATTATACACAAAACACACACAAAACACACAAAACACACACAAAACACACACAAAACACACAAAACACACACAAAACACATACAAAACACACACAAAAGACAAAACTAACAATACACGCAAAACTCGTTTTTGATGAGTTTTAGTTTCTGAATGCATCATTGTTCGTAACCAAAAATAGAACATTGTCATTACCAAAAAAAAATTATTTTTTTTAAAAATGTGAAAGAAAGAAATGGAAGTGAGGCCGCAAGCCGAATTTGAGTTAGCACAACAAATAAGCTTTTAGAATAAGTGTTTTACACACACTTTGCGCAATCGCACAACCGGCCTCTTAAATCAGATTTGCAGCCATGACAAAATGACTTCATTTTGAGATCTATTGGGCGTTTCAACAAACAGTGCATTTTCACTAATAAGGTAGGATCTATAATGTTGCTGAATTGGCAATAAATTAACATTTCGAATGTCACATTAATCATTTTCTACTTAATTTTATACTTTTTTGTAAAACGAAATGAAGTTTGGTTTGATGTGCAGTGCAAATATATCATTTCTCAGCACTAAAATTTAAAGTGCAAGTGATTGAGAGATAAAAGCATTTGTTAAAATGGGACAATTTACTTGAGATTTACGTTAGTTTAATTGCTGTGTGAGATTTTTTTTTATTATTGTAATTCAATAGGTGGCTTGTTGCCAATGGTTGCAGGTGCTGGAAATCATAAAAATTGGGTTTGAAAGTAAATGTTGTAAAGTTTAAAGCTTCGTACTCTCAATTCCATTCTTTTCAAGAAAATGGCCAGTATAACACTCATACAAGGCTTAAACCCCCCACGGACTCTTCAAACTTGCAATTTGACACTTCATTTACATAGCAACGAGTGGTACGGTACACAAAAAAATATATTTGATTTGACTAATAACCAAAATTGAAAACAATGGTGTTTCAGAGTCTGATAATTGTCATTTTGTCTATCCAGAATTCACTTTGTTTAAAAATTGATTGTTGTGAGGACTAAGCTTTTATAGGAAGAAAAAGTAAAAATGGATACAATTAAATTGATTGTGTACATGTGTTGCTGAAGCATAGAAAACCCAAATCTTCCAAATGGTACCTGGTTCCAATAATTAGCACTTGATGCTCTTGATCTCTAATAACATCTTTCTATATAGAAAAGTATTATTAAAGAAGCACATTTTAGGTATATTCTTACAAATTACTTGTATACAGCATAAAGGACAAAGGTTAAAAAGAAAAAAACTTTTACAACATCTTTTTGAATGCAGCTTGTGTTTTAGAAATTTCATAGGTCAGATTTAGGTCAGCTCACTAGGTTTTATTCTTTTTCATGTTGGATATGAGAAAAAATATTTTATCACACTTGTGATTTTAATAAAAAAAATGTTTTATGTTGTTGGTGAAGTATGAATTGCAATTTACAGTGGAAAACTACAAAAAAATATTTGTTTATCCACCTTTGAATCAGTTTATTAGAAGCTTGTTTTCATTCAGGATCACTGCCTTAATGCAATATTTATTCTGAAACTTTTAATTAACTTTTTTATCCTTCTTTGTCTAAGAAGTTTTTCAAGGGAAAAAAAAATGATCACTTTGTTGTTGAAATTTCACTTGTAAATGAGATTCCACTTAAAACAACAATTAGAAGATAATTTGAGTTTAGGTTAAACCAACTGTGGCTAAGGATAATTGAATGACTTCAAGGTATAAAATAAAATTAAAGAAGGTTCATTACATCCTTCATTTATTCAAATTCCCATTGATTCTGTGTGATTGTGCAAAAGACAGCTTCACAATATACCAACATAAGAACTTTTAAGTCTTATCAAGGCTTTTTTATTGTTAACTTTTGACAGTTATTGATTTTTATTAAATTTTAATTTTGACATTTGGATGTAATAGAAACTAATGAATTTTACTTTGACCTTTTCAGGTGTGCTTTTTAATTGAAATCAATGAAGATTTACCATATGTTGACCATGTAATTTATCTCAATTTAACTCTGAAACGTGATCAAAGATTTTAAGGTAATGTAAAGACATTTTTTTCCATACTAACAAGTAAAGTACTAAAAACTGAATAGTGAATAATTTTTGGGATACAGAAAAAGCGTTCCAAATATATAGCTTCAAAATAGAAAAGTTTATATTGTTTGCTCCTGGATTTCTGATAGTGATATGATTTAGTGGCAATTATTTGTGCTATAAGCTTTTTGACCTTAAAGGCCATCAACAGGCTATATGTGACGATTAGTTATCGTGCTCTAATGTTTGAGGTGCTTAATACAAATATTAGAAAAATTTATTGGCTTTTAAACTTGCAAATTTATTGCGTGTAACAACTAAGCTTTCTGACCTGCATGGTCATCATTAGGCTATTAACATTTGATGATACACTAAACTCTGTACAAAGGATTACTCTGTATAGGTTGAAAAGTCAATAAACTTAAACATTTCTAGTTTCACATTTTGATAGTATACTGCAATTGCAAGAGTATAAATTGATATTTTTAGTGAAGTTATGAGCTATATACATGGTCAAATATAAAATTAGAAGTGTTTAACGTGGAGTTTAACCTTGCTATAAGTGCATAAACAAAACAAATTAGATGACAATAATTTTAAATAGTTTTTCAAATTTTATCTGTGCATTCGAAGACACAATATAGCCGTCCACAAAGCTTACCAGTATTGGTTTTTGCAAACAAGTAATGTTGGAAAAGCTTTTAAAAGCTATTTCGCTGCAGTTGTTCTACATTTTTTATAAAGTACCGTAATTTGCCACCACTATACTCATAAAAAGAAGACATTTTATATTGGTGGTCAACTTTATGTTTAGCTACACACACAGTATAGCGATACCCTAAAATGAAAGTAGTTATACTCCCTAATGAGGGGACAGTAAATAAGTAAAGAAGATAGTAAAAATATCTTCTGAAATGAGATTAATGCCCTGTTCACACTTAAACCACTTTTGTACAAAACCCACCCACTTTCAATAAGTCTTGCGTTCACACTTGATCCGGTTTTATACAATTCAGATCAAAATGGCCGACTTATTTTACTTAAGTTTAAGAAATCTCTTCTATACCCTGACGTCACACCTCTAAAACACATCCCCTGACCAATCACGTGACTGACCAGTGGCCAGATTTCATTCAAATAAAATGGCGGCCAAGTGGAGCACATGGGCTGAAGGTGAAATATTTGGTACGATAAAATACAATGTGATTTAGCTTCAATGAAGCGAAATCGCATTGTTTACAAAACAATTGCCAACCGATTAGCCGCCTTGGGCTATAATAGGACTTTCGGACAAGTTAAATGACGTCTACAAAACTTCTTTGCAAGTGTGAACAGGAAGAAGAAGATGAATTAAAAGTTGTGGAATTAAAACTTTTAGAAAGTGTGTAGTGACCACAAAGAATCTACTTTTGTGTAACTGAGATTTATTAATATATTACTTTATTTTAAATATAATTTCCTAATAATTAGTCTCCCAAAAGTGTGCCAGACACTTGCCCGTTGGAACGGCACGCCCATTGGGGTGTTGCCATAACGACCCAACCGAATTTTGCACCCGAATTTCAGGGGACCATGCGATCTGCGCATGCGTCCCAGTGCAAATCACAAGTTTCACTTGACTCTTTTTTCACTTGCCTTTGACCTGATCACATCATCAACCTCTCCTAACCCCGGACTCGTTGATTTGTGATATTATCAAAGAGGCACAGAAAAGATTCATCTCAACCATTGGTTACTTGTTCAACTACGAACGTTGAACTCGGTAAATATCGTTCAGATTATTGTGTTTATTGTGGTTTGACTCAATTGAGGTCAAACTACGAATCCAGAAAGTACGATCGTGGCATACGAGTCTTACTTTCCCGCCAAAAGTGACGATTAGAAGCCTAGAAAGACGACGCCAGCCGTTTCCCGCCAAAAACCAGCCGACTTCGAGAATTGTTTTCTAGTCATTGCTCTTTATTTTAATGCGAATAATATTCAGTTTAGTTTTAGTTCTAAATTTTGAGATCATCCATTGTGTTCAAATATGTTTAATCTTATTGTCAAATAAAGATTGGGTTTGAGTTTGAAAAGCGAATGGAACAAGTCTTAACTTATTTCATTCAACATTTGCAGGTTAGAATAAGTTACCTTATCATATTCCCTAAACACCAGCCACGAGTAAGCCTGTTTTACTGCATCACCTCGCGATTCAAAGCTTTGAACTCGCGGACATTTACTTATTCTTTCGATATTTGCAGTTATTTTAGTGTTAGAAATCGAGATCGCGACAAGTGGTTCAAGTGTGAACTAATTGTACTCTAAAATGAAAGTATCATTTCTTCGTACTATAAGCATAAGACTATATGAGAGTTGACCACACGGTAAAAGAAGTAAAGTGCTTTCTTTTTTTTACTGCATTTTCGGTCACATGATTTATGAAGATTAATAAGAAAGTGCATGACTTGTGGGGAAATTTTTTAAATTTAATACTGTATGTACAATTTTGTGTTTGCATTAGATTTTTATTTTTTTAATACTAAGTAAATTTTTTTGGGTATTTTTATGCTAAAATGGACTTTGTTATTATTTAGCTTTAACAAGGAAAAGAAATTGCTTGAATAGTGTGTTTAATTTTGATTTCAGCTTGCATGTAAATACAAATAGACAAAGTTACTAAAGCTGTAGCGAGTAATTATATTACAAGCAGGAAGTTTTACCAGAAAGTGTACAAATTTGTCCATCACGTGGTTATTTAAAAAATAATCAAATTACGTCAATATTTACAATGAGATTATTTAGAGTTTTAAAAAATAAAGACATTGGATAAATGTGTGATAAATGAGTTAAAACGGTGAACACTGTCACATTCTAATGAAAATGTGGAAAAACCGATAGTGTAGGAGATTTTCTTTTCTGTTATGAAAGACACCACATCAATTTCCTGTGCCATCTATTGGAGAAATCTCTTTTTTACTGTCAACTTTAGATGAAACCATAAAAGATGGCAGTTCTCTTGTCATATTTTGACATTACAATAAAATGTAAATGGATTGATTAAATTTTAATTTTAATTTTTATATGAAAAAAAAGTTTATTTTTTTTATAAAAATTTGCATCAAAAGGTGTTTATTACTTTAACTGGAACATTGCTTCATATGTGTTTTATTATGAGTAAAATAGCTACTGTATAAATAAAAAATATGCTGAACAAGCGTGATTCGGTTGCGCAGAATGAATTATTCAATGGTAGTGAATTATTTTGCATCTTTTTGGTATGCAAACTAGAGTTTTTGTTGGTGTTAGTTAGGCATTGCCGAAATATTGTATATCTAGCCACCATAGTTTTTTAGTATTTGAATTTGAAGTAGGTATACATCCAAAATTGGTAGGCTTTAGAATATACATTCCTCAAGCCCACATTAATGTTAATGTCATGTTTAGTAGATCTAAACTCTGGCTAACAATTCGTGCACGAAACAGAGAAGTGAACTTTTTTGCATTGTACTGAAAGTATATATTGTGGTATCTTATTTTAATCCTCTAGTCGAGCTGATTCGAAAAATTATTGTTTTTTAGCTAAAAAATGTGCGCAACAAAAACCCAAAGTTTTATTTTCATTTTTCTAAATATATAAGCATGTTTTCTCTATAATAAAAATTAGTCTTTGTTTTTAAATCTAAATATTCTGTTTTATTAAGTTTTTGTATTATTTTTTAAATTTTTTTTTTTTTTTTTTTGATTTTTGATTTTTGATCTTTTTTATTAGTAGCGGAAAAATAGCGCAAAGTAGCAGTAGTGGTAGCGAAAAATCGCTACTAGCTATACAAAAATAGCGATAGCGATGGCGCTACTATTTTTTGAAAAGTAAAAGTAGCGCTAGCGGTCGGCGCTACTTTTATTCAGTAGCAGGGCCAACACTGTGCTTAGTACCCACTTGGCAGAAATTCCGACAGAAAATTTTCTGCTGTGCAGAAAAGTATGTTTTTCTGTCGTTGGTTCCCACCTGTGGACTGAAAAGTGGGCAAAAAGTAGAATTTAAAAATGGATGCCAACTAAGGAAGGCAATTTGTAAGCACTGCTGCTTTCTACACTCAAAATTTTCTGCAGCAGAAAATTTTCTGTCGGAATTTCTGCCAAGTGGGAAGACTAAGCATAACTTCTTTCTGGTTTTAAAATTGGCCAGCTAGAGTGCAATAATGATATTCTTTCAACAACTTGTTTTTTATATGTTGGGACTATTGCAAACAAATATTTTCTGTTTAAGTTGATTGTCCCACTGAGAAAGTTCTTTTGTTGATGAGTGAAAAGTTTACTGTGGAAACACTTCTCTAAAGGAGTGGCACTCAAGAGATGGGTCTGCTATCCACAGCCTTGTTCAAGCTTGGTTTCTATGACAACATATGTGATGTGTTGTATAAAAAGACTGTGTCAATTGAAAATAAAGTTGTTATTGTTTGTTTTTCTTTTTTTTACTTCAAAAGTTGTATTTTACCCTGTAAGTATGGTTGTTTAGATTCAGTTGGTTGAATTTCCTGGTAGATACTCTTATTGGATTATTGCCACATTTTATTTGTTTTTATCAATTCTTTTACTAAGAAATTGTAGTGTTTAGGGAAGATAGAAGAAAAAACTGGTTATCGTGAGACGGAAATGGTTGCAGTTTATCCTATTTTTTTATGGCATTGGATGTGATAATTTTCTTCAGATAAAGAAATTGTCAAAGAGGGAGTAATAAAAAAAGTGATTTAATTTCCAGTGATTCAGACTTTATCTGCATTGAAAGAAAAAAATTTTTTTTTATTGCATGAACAAAATTGGAATTTATTTTTAAAATTTTATTATAATGGTAAAATGAATGATAAAGTACAGATAAAACCATCCATTAGGTTTCAAAGATATTAGAGGATTTCGCAACTGAAAATTTGATACGTGGATACGTTGATAAGTTTGTCAGATGACAAAAACGTATGTACGCATGAACGTACAAACGTATAAACGTATAAATTAAAAAGTTATACGTACAAACGTATAAACGTATAAATTAAAAAGTTATACGTACAAACGTATAAACGTATAAATTAAAAAGTTATACGTACAAACGTATAAACGTATAAATTAAAAAGTTATACGTACAAACATATAAACGTATAAATTAAAAAGTTATACGTACAAACGTATAAACGTATAAATTAAAAAGTTATACGTACAAACGTATAAACGTATAAATTAAAAAGTTATACGTTCATGCGTTCTTAAGTTTACGTTGATAGGTGATGAGTGTTTGTGCAAACAAAAAAATCATCCTATCAACAGTGTCGCCAACTTAGCGGATTTCCCGCTGAATTTGGCGGATTTTTGAGACCCCCAGCTGGAAAAAAAATAAAGCAGCAGACTGCGGAAAATCTAGCTTGGAGATTTTCCAATCGGCGGATTTTTGGCGGATTTTTAAGAAATTGGGCGGAAATAGTAATTTTGCCGCAAATATTGGGCAGATTTAGCCCTAATCAAAAATAAAAAATTACTTTTTAAGCAAACAAATTTTGTTCGGAAAATTTTTCAAAAATTAAGAAACTTTTTAAATCTTTTTATTTTTTTTTTCTGTTATTTCAGCTTTTTTATTAGCAGATTTTTAAAACATTTGGCGAATTTTTAGCGGATTTTATACCTTTTAGAGTCAGCGGATTTTGGCGGAATTTAGAGGTTCCCCAAGTGGAATTTGGTTTTGGAGAGTTGGCAACACTGCCTATCAACGTGGTGTCAATCAATCTGAAATTCAAATTAAAAAACATGATTCAAGATACCCACAGTGATGGGCACTAGTCAACTAGAAAACTAGTTAACTAGTACTTTAACTAGTTTATGACTAGTTAACTACTAGTTTTAACTATATTTGTTAAAAACTAGTTAACTAGAGGTTAACTGTTTTTTTTAACTAGTATTTTGGATTTTTCAACTAGTTTTTTTTATGGCTGAGGTAAATTTTATTATATTTTCTGTAAAATGTACTTAAATGATGTGACATCGTGTTGGTGTTGGTAGTTAAGTTAGTGTTGTCCGTCATGTATGAGCTTTTCAGCATGCTATCGTTATTCGTTTACGATGGGTGTAGAAAAAACAGAAAAAAAAAGTGTCATGTGCAACATTATAGCAATGTAGCAATGTTACGTGCAACATTATGGCAATGTTTGCAACAGTGAAGCAATGTTAGAAGTAGTGTCATGTGTAACAATGATGCAACATTGCAAATGTTATTTCCAAACATTGCAACAACATTTGAAGTGACATTGACAAAAGTCTAATTTGATTGCTGATCAAATGTTTGTTGCCAACATTGCAGCAACATTTGAAGTGACACTGACAAAAGTCTAAGTTGATTGTTGATCAAATGTTTGTTACCAACATTGCAGCAACATATCAAGTACCATTGACAAAAATCTAAGTTGATTGTTGATCAAATGTTTGTTGCCAACATTGCAGCAGCATTTGAAGTAATCATTGACAAAAAATCTAAGTTGATTGTTGATCAATGTTTCTTGCCAACATTGCAGCAACATTTTAAGTAACATTGACTTATATCAAAAATTCATGTTGTTTATTGCCAACATTGGCACAACACTGCTGCAGTAGTGACATCAAACTTGATACCAACATTGGAAAATGTCAACATTCATTTAACATTAGCGACATTGCAGAAAGTTGCGAAAATACCATAAACATTGCCAACATTCAGGTAACATTCGGAACATTGCAGCAACATACACTTGTTACCTGGATATATACTTATAAAAGTATTATTCACCCCAGATACTTTAAACAAATTCAAAAATCAAGATTTTTTAAAAACTATCTAGCTTATAAAAAATTTGTTTCAGGGGGATTTAAAGGGAAGGAAGACCTACCATTTCATAAAAAATTTTTAAATATTGCTCAAGTAGTTACTGAGAAAAAAATTAAAAACCACCAAAATCAGGTTTTTGAATTTTGACAATATCTCGAGAACTGTTGAAGATAAAATTAAAAATTAAACTTATTTAGGATGTTCAATTTCTTGGGCAACTTTTCTAAATTGGATGTATGGGTCTGCGAAGCCCTCAAAAAAAGTCATAATGAAGCTACGTAATGGTATGTAACAATCAAAATTTTCAAAAAATCATTGTGACCAGAATTCTTGATGAATTAAGTCACACATCCTGGATGTGTTAGAGGTATGTATGCAGTTAAACTTCCTGGAGTATCATTAGAATTGGAATAAAATTCTGGTCACAATGATTTTTTTAAAATTTTGATTGTTACATACCATTACGTAGCTCCATTATGACTTTTTTTGAGGGCTTTGCAGATCCATACATCCAATTTAGAAAAGTTGCCCAAGAAATTGAACATCCTAAATAAGTTTAATTTTTAATTTTATCTTCAACAGTTCTCGCGATATTGTCAAAATTCAAAAACCTGATTTTGGTGGTTTTTAATTTTTTTCTCAGTAACTACTTGAGCAATCTTTAAAAATTTTTTACGAAATGGTAGGTCTTCCTTCCCTTTAAATCCCCCTGAAACAAATTTTTTATAAGCTAGATAGTTTTTAAAAAATCTTAAATTTTTGAATTTTTTTAAAGTATCTGGGGTGAATAATACTTTTATATACTTTAAATCCAATTTTTTTAAAACGCAGTTAAAGTTTCAATTTATTTAAATTGAGGAGTTTAGTACGGTTATGTCTAATTCAATCTCTTTTATGTTGGCTTTATACACTTAAAAGTTGGTACTTTGTTTTAAAGATGACTTGAGAATCTGTATAACAAACTCTGGTCAAAGTGTACCATGCTTTATTTATTTATTTATTTATTTACTTTTTAAATCCATTATAATGTCAAATGTCTTTACAACTTGCTTCACTCATATTTCACACATCATGTCATTGATACAACCAGGCAAAATGAAAAATGGTACTTTCACAAAGTCTAACTGGGACTTGGGAGCGGCTTAACAAATCAAACTGACATGTGACAGACTATACTGTGAAAGTGAATGGAGGTGCATATGGGGTTATTCATTGATTTAACTGCTTTTTTTTTTTAATCTTTATTTTTCTCAGATTTGTAACATTGTTCATCTTTGCTGCAATTCAGTGTCAGGAATTTTGAAATGTTGCCCAATCATAGTCCTGCAGCAATAATAAAGTAAATAATAAAAATTGGTTTTAAAATATTTATAGTTTTGAGTTTTGACATGATGTCAGTTAATGTTATTGACTTTGTTATTGAGTTTTGAGGATTTTTTTAAATTTACACATATGGTTCAATTAGAAAATAAATCTAGAGAAACTAATGACAAAGTGACAGCATTAAGTTGTAATTGAACTCCCTGGAATCCAATTATTTCGTTTTTAGTAGCTGCCACAGAATGTTTCCAAGACAAATTGCTGTTGTTGTGGCTATGTCAAACTTAAAGTGAACCTTTCTGTAGTATGCAATGCCACTATTGAAGATTCTAGAAATGTATGATATGATCCATTGAAATTGAAATACTTTATTAATTTTCTAATATTAACTTGCAATTGCAATGCCTGAGAATGCAAATATAAATGACAATATCCTCATGAGGATGAAATTGAATACTTTTCATTACTGAACTTTTATCAACATTTTCTGGAGCTTAAGTGACATTTTTGCATCATGTGTTGTGAAATTAATAAATTCTTTCCTTAAACACATTAGGTTTTGATCACAGATAGACTTACTGTAAATATATTGTAAAAAAATTCTATAATTAAAACTGCAGTCCAATGCATTTATATCGATAAGAATTGAAAGGAATTTAATTTAATTCAAGAAAATTAAAATATCATTTTTGTATTGATGAAATTCCCACAGTAATATAATTTGAGAACCTTATCAGAAATCAGTCAAGATGTTTACAATATTGAGAAATTGCTCAGACGAAAAAAAATTTGTCATTAAGGGTTTACGACATCACATTTTTTTATTGGTCCATTGGATCAAGTATCATTTAAAACCCTTAAAGGTCAAGTGCAGTCTAAAATTTAATTTTAATGTGTGAAAGAGTGTTAACAATAACATATATTCATTTTTTTAAATATTTTATTGTTGCATATTTATTATTTTATAACAATTCCAATATTCCTTCTCCACAATGCAAAGCATCATGTACTAAGTTTACAAGAACACGCTTTTCTGGAAAATGACGTCATCATTTATCAAGTGGAAAAGTGGAAACTAGAGTCAATACTCCATTTTTTACTTTTCCACTTGAGAAATAATGACGTCATTTTCCAGAAAAGCTTGTGCATGTAACTAGAGTAATGGTTGAATGACATTCCCAAACCTAAAATTCAAATGATCCAGAACTAGTTCTCAGGTTTGGTCGAATTTCAACTCTCATGCGCATGTTATTTTGTTAACAATCAGAACTGGTGACATCATTCAATCCTTGCTCGACCATGATGCATTGCATGACCATCAAGGCAGCCAACTAGACATTGTTTTGTTTATAAAATAATAAATATTCAACAATAAAATATTTAAAAAAATGAAATACATGTTATTGTTAACACTCTTTCACGTATTAAAATTAAATTTTAGATTGCACTTGACCTTTAAATAATTTTTCAGCAATTTTTGGAGCAGACAACAATATGAAATCGAGAATGTGCGCAATTGTTACCAATTGTGACGTAAACCCTATGCATTTAACATGGGCATAATAGTAAAAGGAGAAGTAGGGTAACTCCTAAGCCCCGCTCCTTTTTAAATTCATAACATGAGTTCCAAAAAGGACCAATCTACCAATATCATACATAAATCAAATAACATCCATATAAAATATTAAAGAGAAAGATTCAATCTTTCATAAAAATAAAACAACTTGACTTTAAGTTGAGTATTTATTTAGTTATCACCATTTGAAATCGTACTAACATGTCGGTTTGCGAATCCTGCCACTGTTACCTCGGAAAGTGACGCTGTTGTCAATTTGGCTCTATTTTTAAAATAATGATAGAATTAGTTTACCTGTTTTTCTTTTTTCGTTTTATTTATCGTGGTTCCTTCATTTAAAATATTAAATTTAAATTTGAATTGTGTTTTTTTAAATGTATGAGAAAAAGCCTAGGCAAACAAACAAACACCAAAAAACAGACTTAAAAAAGACAACAGCGCCACCATCGGCGGAAACACTTCAGCTAAGGAGTTATCCTACTTCCCCTTTTACTATTATGACATGGGGAATATCAACTATGACGTCAGAAACAACACCCTGCCACCAGTGGCCAACAATGTTCCTATAACCAAGCTCAACTAAGCTGTTCGAAATACAAAATAATTATTTTTTTAAAGGTGTTCTGAACATTTTAAAAAATCATTTCGAACATTTTAAGAGATGACGAACATTATTCAGATATAAAATTTTTGATGTTGTAAACCCTTTAAAGCACAATGTAGTACGTACTGTTGGTCAGCAAGAGGGTCCTTAGCTACATTCTATCGATATGGCGGATGTCGGAGGACAGGTGTCCACGTTGATGTTTGATGGCTCTCTGCTCTGTGCGGATGACTGTAAGGGACAGTGGTGGCTAGATTTTAGGAATGTGTTTCAAAGGTTGGGATCGCTGGGCACTGAGTCTGGTGCGGGTGTGGACTTGGTGAAACACTCCCCACGAAACAAGAACATGTCTAAACAACATTCAAAAAATATTTTTTATGAACATCTGAAATCTTGATTCAATATATGAATGTATTTTTTTATTTTTTCAACATTCAAACATAACATTAAACAATGAACATTGATTTTACATTAAACGAATGTTGCATATCAACAACCGATATTTCCACTGTTTGATTGTCATATCAAAATTCAAAATGTTGATACAACATCTAACGAACATTCATTCCACTGTTTGATTGTTGTATATCAATATTTTGATACAACAATAGAATCTCCCTATTGCCTCAATACATACTATATAGTCTTTAATTATAATATAGTATTATATTAGTCCATGTAGATTAAAATGAACTACCGTACGTACAGTATCTACTACATCTTTGCCCTTCATTTCAACTTCCTTTATTTTAATATAAATTGGGTTTGGGTTGAAGCCAAATTTGTAATCATCAATTCTTAATTGCTTGAAACTAAGTAGGGTGTTCATTCTGTAAGACTTCTTTTTTTTTTTTATTAGTAGAACCAAATGGATAATTCATGCAACAACACATCAATGAGTCCACTGGGAGTCGGAGACTACATTTCGGTGGACCATCCAGAAGATATGCTGAAGCCATGGTTCATCAATCCACATTTTGTTTCTATCATGATAACTCATTCATTGACATTTCTTGTTGGAGTCATTGGTAACATCATAATCATTAGTACAATGACTCGGGATAAAACTAGCCGAAATGCTACCAGGTAAAATTTAAATAAATTTCAACTAATTCAACTTTATTGCAATTGTGTAACGTTCATCTATTTAAGGTAATTAGATGTTGCTTTGCGACTTCACTAACTAGAAACGATTTGCACAACTATGCGTAATGGCAATTCCCGCTGTGCACTTAATAACGTTTTTTATTGCGTGAATAGAGCTTCTTAATTTTAGGGCATTTTAATAATCGAATTATTAGTTTTATTAAGAATGGATAACTGAAAAGAATGACACCAACATCTATTGCATTTGTGATGTCCTTATCATCAGAAAGAAATACTATAAAGCTGACAATGGGGAAGGGGGCGAAATTCTGGTCTTCACCAAGTACTGTAGTTATGAGAACATTAAAGCCATTGATTTCCAACTTTATTTTCAATGTGTTCTCGTGTTGTTTTCTAATTCTGGTTTGCAAAAATATTCAAAACAATTTTTTTTTAATTTTATCAAAATATAATTTGTTGATGGTGTCTGTCCGAAGCCGTTAGCAATATTTGTAACCAACGACAAATGGCGCAGCGGTTTTTTAACAGCATTCAACGAGATTGGCTGGGTATTGGTGCCAGTACAAACAATGGATAATAATAAACTCAGACCGTATTTAATGGGATTCCACAGGATCCCATGGGATTGGTTATCTGGTCTGAGGTTATATTTAACAGGATGGGATTTGATCGGAATCCACAGAGAATTTTACGGGATTTTGGTTATTGAATGAATGGGTGTCATTTAGGTGGGTGTCATATAGGCGGGCGTCACATGGGGGGGTGCAAATGAGCGGATGCCAATTGGGCGGGTAGTCAAACGGACGGGCAGTCAAACAGACGGGCAGACATTTGAACATGCGCGACAATATGACGGGTGTCATTTAGGTGGGTACCAAGAAATTCTCGTGCTACCTTGGTCATGTCACTCGTAATACAGGTGTAACGCAAGTCACATGATCAAAATGCCCCGAGAATCTCGTGCTATGCGTCATGGCACGAGTCGTGCTTGAGTTTTTGAATGGGCCTACTGATCTTTGCGACCGAATGAATAATGGCAGCACAATTGCAGTATGGGACAAGCACTCACGACCAAAAAACTTTAATTTACTGTGGATTCGAATATGTGAAAGAGCACGATAATGTAATCGGTACTACTGCATGACGTTGTCGATTTCATACATACGTAAAGTATAAATCCAAAGCATGCGTGGTTACTGATGGACTTGTGCTCGTAGCTGACAAGCAACTGGAACACACATGGTGGGAATATTGCAACATTTTTAGCACGAAAAGCTGTTGATGAAATGAAGAACAGGATGACAACAATCACTGCTACTCCTACTTCATCAAGGACATCAGTAGTTACTGATTTGTCTAATAACATGCTCAGGGTTTTGCCTGTTTTTTTAGAATTTTTTTGTTTTCTAGTTCTTTTTTGTTTTTAGTTTAATAATATAAATAAATAAAATAATTTATTATTTTTAAATTTTTAAATTTTATTATTTTAATTTTTTGGCTCCCGTCAGTTTGGCACCCACCTAAATGACTCTCCGTCAGTTTGGCACCCACCTAAATAACTCTACGTCAGTTTGGCACCCACCTAAATGACTCCCCGTCAGTTTGGCTGCCCGTCAGTTTGACTGTCCACCTAAAAGTCCTACCGCCTATTTTTACCCGCCTATTTTGACGCACCTAAATGGCGCCCACCTAAATGACTCTATACCGATTGGATGGAATTTTGATGATCGAACGGAATTTTGATGATCGAACGGGATTTTGGTAATTTAGCGGGATTTTAGTGATTTACCAGGATTTTGTTGATTTCACGAGTTAAACGGGTTGTTGGTGATGGGATTTAACTGGGTTAAACACGTTTGTGGGTGTTTGAGAAGTTTTTCAAGTTACGTAGTAACGGGTAACTTGCTAGTTCAAAATAAAAGTTGAAAAAAAATATATTTCAGGTTAAAAAAATGTAAAGTCCCTATTGAAGATTTAACACTGATTGTATATTTTTTGCACTATTTATTTTTAATTTAACTTAAAGAAATCTTCAATTTCAAGTTGTTTTCTTCCATTAAGCTTGGCGCAAGAAACTTGATTTCATTTATTTGCAGTCGAAAAAATGCATTATCCCAGGAAACTTGAGATTTGGTGAAATTGAGTTCAGTGCTTTACTCAGCTAAATAAAAAGACTGTAAAGGAGTAATTTGCTTTGGTGTTGTGTTAGACAATTCTTTCTTCCTTTTAGGGTTTTCTTTTCTTTTTTTTCTCAACTATGTGTGACTTGATTGAAAAAAGCATTTGACACTGCAACACTTTAAAGTACATTACAAAATCAAATATAAATATAAGTTGTAATGCTTTATAAATTAAATTAAAAGTACTAAATGTCATCCAAACTTACAAGATCATGCCCAAAGAATCAATAAAGCTAAGTCCTTCAGAACTTTTCAGTGGAATTAAAGCATGGGTCATCAACTTTTTTACATGTGGTCATGTAGAGGTTGCGAATTGCATTTTTATATTCCCTAGTTTCCCCTTTTTTCTGCTCTTAAAAAAAAGTCGATAAAAAGACGATCAGCTTTTTTTTTGCTAACACGAAGTTGAAACTAGCAAACGTTTAGAAAATTGCTGACTGTTGTTTTGTCAATTTATTAATTGGAGCAGCTGGTTTTGTTTGCCAAAAAAAAAGTGAAGCCATGCATGATAAAATGTGTTGATGATTTTGGTTTTTGGTACTACCATAAAGCCTTGCTGAGCAATCTTTTTAAAGTGAATGTTTAAAAATTACACAAAATCCAATACAATCACAATAATGACTAATTATTTTGTGTTGATTACAAATTATCCTTTATTAAAATATTGATTAGAAATGTTCATTCAATTAGCAACATTTTCCCCTTGTGACGATCCGATATTCGGGGAAATTACCAAGCGGTAATAACCTCGAAATACCGACTAAATCACTGCCAACTACGCGAGATGCGGAAGTGATAACTCAGTGTGTGAAAATGTACGGAAACTCAGAGGGAAAAGTATACACATAACTTATCAAAACATGACAATCTGCATTTATTAACAGAGCACTGACTAACAATTACTTATACAAATCTAAAGCCAGGAATAATATACTATCGAACAGAGTGTAATAATATAAGTATACGAGGGTAATCTGGAGTATGTCTAGGTCTGGATCTCTAGCTGTCATTCCTGGTTGGTCTGAAGTGGTTCTAACAGGATTTGGAGTGGGAGGTCGATCCGACTAACGGTTGACTTTTGGCTGTATTCGTC
>JH431664.1:0-44718 GCA_000239455.1 Strigamia maritima | reverse complement strand
CAATAATAAATGATAAAATAATTTGTCAATAATAAATGATAAATAATTTGCAATAATAAATGATAAATAATTTGCAATAATAAATGATAAATAATTTGCAATAATAAATGATAAAATAATTTGCAATAATAAATGATAAAATAATTTTGCAATAATAAATGATAAAATAATTTTGCAATAATAAATGATAAAATAATTTTGCAATAATAAATGATAAAATAATTTTGCAATAATAAATGATAAAATAATTTTGCAATAATAAATGATAAAATAATTTTGCAATAATAAATGATAAAATAATTTTGCAATAATAAATGATAAAATAATTTTGCAATAATAAATGATAAAAGATGGCGGACACGTGTGGATGCTGTCTCCTTAAGGTCGCGACGTCTAAGCCTTATAAACAGGAATGCAGTGTAATTAAATGCTCACTGTGCACTACAAAATACCATATCAAATGTGTAAACGTAAGTTTTGCTGACTTTAACAATATAACCGCCAACAATACCTGCTGGAACTGCTCGAATTGCACGGTTGCCCAGGCTTCGCTAAATTCCAACATGGCGGCGCCCATTGGTAACTCCGACCAACGTGGCTTTGGAGATGTTCTGCAGACCTTTCGTAACCTCCAATCCCAAAACGATAAGTGCCTCGATTTTCTTATGAAATTCGCTAATTCCATGGAAGTGAAGTTTGCAAATCTGACTGATGAAGTCATGAATCTTCGTGCCGAACTGACTGCAACCAACAATGAATTGCGCGAAACCAGAAAAGAACTAACCACATTGAAAAGTACTACGATAATCTCGGGTAACCCAGCATCTTCCTGCCTTAAACCATGCGGAATTACAGCATCTCTTCCAATCAAAGTGAATAACAAGAAATCCCAACAAAATGATACACGTAAGACTACTCCAAATCGATCGACTAGGCCAGTGAACCAAGCAGCGGCTGCTACTTTTTCTGACGTTCTGAAAAACAAAGTACCGACCCAATCTGACGATCTCAACGTGGGAATGCAGGAACCACAACAGCGATCAGCACTGAGAAGAAAACCAACCACCAATGGGACTTCCGAAAATGCCCAATTTAGGGCCGGTGTGACCATTGACCGGCGCCCCACTGTACGCATTAGCATTGGCAATACTGATAACCACACAACTGCATCGGATATCAAACTACACCTTGAAGATAGTGGCTATTTAGTGAAAGCTTACGCTAAATGGACTAAGAAAGATAATTCACCTTCTTCCAACTATTTTGTGCGAGTTATCGATGATGACGAAACACCCCTGTTACAACCGAGCCTGTGGCCTGATAATATTGTTGTACGTCCTTTTCGAGGTCAGAACCCAACACTTATCCGTACGTCCACTCATTCCGATCCCGATGCTAGTGGAGACCTACATCTTACTGGAAATCCCTTGCCCTTTCTACTAACCAACTCAACCTATCTCTCCTTTACCTCAATGCTCGCTCCCTTGAACCCAAAATTGATAGTGTGTATGGCTTAGTTAAACTTTTTTCTCCTGATATCATTGCAGTGACAGAAACATGGCTACATGATGATTGCGATACCTCCCTTATTGACTTACCCGGTTTCTCGGCTATCGGCAGGACCGCTCCTCCCGAGGTGGTGGAGTTTGTCTTTTCGTTAGTGACTCCTTTTCTGTGTCTGGTATGACTACAACCCAGATCCCTGGCCTTGAAGGCTTATCCATTCTCATTACATCTTCTCACTTCACTTTTCAATTTATTGTTGTTTACCATCCTATTATTGTGTTATGGGACTGTCTTTGTGACTTTATTGCTGACAATCTCTCCACAAAACATCCGATTATAGTTGCTGGTGACTTTAATGCCAATTTCTTATGCCCGTCTAGAAGATCCGATCTAGTTTCCTTTTTTAGCAATGTCAATCTAATTCCCCATATACAGGCCCCAACTCTTTTAGGATTACTAAAACTTCTGCTTCACTTATTGACCAGATTTTCACCACCCCTCACTTTAAACTAAATAGTCTTGACCTAGCTGACTTTACCAATCTGGATCATAAGATAGTTCATGCCGACTTTGATCTTCCTGTTTTAGCAAAAACCAATACCCCCACTAACACTTCAATGTTAAGGCTATCGACTGGCCTGTCGCCCTTACTGACTTATCCACTATGTCCTAGAATTTCATAACCGCTACTAATTCACCCTAATATTATTGCTTCCAGCTTCACCCAAAATATTTTAGATATTCTTGATAAGCACGCTCCCTTGGTCACTTCCACTAACTCCTTAACTAGTAAATCCTGGTGGTCTCCTACGTTAACTAAAATTCTCCATGCCAGAACTACTTCCTATAAGCGCTTTATCTTGGGGTCAGGCACACGTGATGATTATAGATCAAGCAAACGTCACTTCCAGGCTGCCTGTAGACGAGCCAAATGTTCTCTTTTTCTTCATGCATGTCGCACTAACAATATATGGCATCTTATCAAAGGAATTACTACTACCAAATCTCATGCCTTTCCTTTTCAGCTCTCCGCATCCTATGCTGCATACTGCGATAATCCTCTTCAAATCTTACCCCATCCCCTCCCATCCTATCCTGTGATTGGTATACCTGAGGGTTCTTTGACCAAGTTACTTATATAATGACATTGTTTTAGCTATGGCCAATACTAAACCTCCCCCAAAATCTGAGTGTATTCCGGGTGTGGCTGCTAAGATCATTTTCTCCACTCTCATACCCCAACTCATTAAGTTCTTTAATATTATTATTAATAGTAGTGCTTACCCTCTTGGATGGAAATGTGCCACTATTGTCCCCGTATTTAAATCTGGTGATCATAATTTAATTAGTAATTACCGCCCCATCTCGGTCCTTCCTTACATTAGTAAAATTTTCGTCGAGTGCATTCTTTTGCAGATACGGCCACAAATACTTCGCTGTTTACCCCCTAACCAATATGGAGCCAAACCCCCATGTCAGCAGCTCTCACCTTTTGTTAACTATTTACCTTAAAGTTGTAGCAGCACTCGATGCTGACTTGGTCTTTCTACTTGCCAAACCCAACGTTTCTAAAGCTTTTGACACTCCCCTCGCGCTTTAATTACTGACTGTCTTCAGACTCTTGGGTTTGGTGGGCAATGCCTTGCCCTCCTTGTCTCTTACCTTTCTGACCGGAGCATGACTATCACAGGTGATGTCGCTAAAAGCAGCTACCCATCGACACGTGGGACCGTTCAAGGATCAAAGTTGGGACCCCTTCTTTTCGTTGCCTTTCTTACTGCTCTCTTTCACCTCCGCTTTCTTACTTCTGTCTTAGGCTTTGTTGATGATGTCTTTCTACACACCACTTGCCCCCGCTCACACACTGCCAAGCATCTCAGCTTAATTCACAGTGATGTGAATCTAATAGATGATTGGTACCGCAACCATGATATGCGGCTTAATAAAGACAAAACTCAGATCCTTCTGATTGATAAGAAAATCTCCGACCATCTGTCTACTAGAATTTTGAGAGTCTTATTTGACAGCCATTTTTCGTTTTCACCTCACATTTTGTTTATTACCTCCAAAACTAACAAACTTATTTACCTGTTTAAATGTCTCTGTAGGACCCTCACTGCTAAAGAAATAGTCCAAGTTATCAAATCAAAACTTTATCCAATTATTACGTTTGGATCTCCTATCTGGTTTCCCTCGACTGCCCTACGTCTTACACCGTTACGCACTGCTTTTAATCGAGTGATACGAGTTGCTTTTCCCCTTCAACAGCAAGCCTCCATTACTAATGCCTGCACAGTTTCAGGGTTACTGAGTCTGGATAATTTACTTAAGCTTGGAGACCTTAATGCTATTGCTGATGCTCTCCGTGACTCTTCTAACCCCTGTCATTTCATTACTCATTACTTTCGCTCCCAACTTAATGTTAGGCGGACCCGTCGTTTCACTATAGAACTAACCCTCAAACAAGCGACTTTTCTTTCTAAATCCTTCCCCTATCGCGCTTGTCCCATGTGGAACGACCTGAAGTTCGCTCTGTCACTTTTAATTGCTCAAATGTAGCATGTAAAAACCACTGTAAACACTTGTCCCGGCTCATATACAAGCACCTGTTAAACATACAATAGTCTTCCTGTCTCCTCTTTCCAATGTAACTTCTCTTACTTGAATAAAACTATAATAATAATAATAATAATAATAATTTTGCAATAATTTTGCAATAATTTTGCAATAATTTTGCAATAATTTTGCAATAATTTTGCAATAATTTTGCAATAATTTTGCAATAATTTTGCAATAATTTTGTAATAATTTTGATATAATTTCGAGTTCTCAGTCTAGGTCTATGATCACACCGACTTGCTCAAAAATAGATGACAAACTTTTAGTGTTGTTTGAATAAACGTTTTATAGACATAAACATAGACAACTACACTTTGTCAATTGACATAAACAAAGTGAAGTGTATATAAAAGCTCAGATTTGGAATTTTATCATCATACCACTGAAGAAGTGGCAAACAGTCCTAAAGTAGATCAAATAATGGAGTTTAACAAAAGTGTATCCAAAATTATCATATATAAATCATATATAAATTTAAAACAAAAAAGATATTTCCTAATCCCTGCATTTTTGTGGATTGATAAACGAAGACAAAAATATTACACATATTATATTGTATTTTAAAATAAATACAAAATACAAAATAAATTTTTAAAACTTCACTGACTTACTATGAAGGTGATTCTTGATTTTCATGCCTTGTTTTTCAATTTCTGCAAGCCATACATTGATGAAAGTATTTTCCCTTCCAGATTTTAACTCTCTTTCATTTTTGGCCACAATCTTTGACATCACTTTGGTTAGCTCAGACATGTAATCACTAAAATGTAATTACTAGTTTTAACTTTGGAAATACCTGACAGCACTACCAGTAGTAGTACTATCATCACTAATGGGGAAAGAAGGGTTTTATATCATGGATTTTTTCAAAAAGTCAGTAAAATAAAACTATAAATAGTCCTTACATTTTCTCAGCATGTGTACTGGTAACAAATTTTCCAATGTTGATCGAAAGAGCTTTCTTCCAAGACAGTAAGTTAACAGTTTTTGACATTTCCACTAGCAATTTCAAAATATCTTGAAGAACATCATCCTTATAATCAAACCGGTGTCCAGTGAAAACGCCACACATTGCATTAGTTGTACTCTGTTGGATTAACTGATCCATTTCTTGAAGACAACCACCATGAAATTTCATTGTTGTGATCAAACATTTAACTTCATCCTACGAATATAGAAAACTTTATATGCTAACGAGGACTGTCACTTAGCATATTTTTGCCCTAAGAAACCCTCTAATTTTTTTTTCTTCGTCCAAGTAAATTACACCCCTTGACTTAAAACCTGATATTGTTACGGTAAGGCCCTAATAACCTCCAGCAGCACTCCCCGTGGTTAAAAATATTTCAGCAATAAATGGTGTTTGCCACACCATTACAAGAAGCCATCACTAGAAAGAATTAGAAACAGATGACATAAGAGAAATTAAACATGCACAACCAATAACAAAGCAAGAGGACATCTATAAAAGGCTAGACCGACGTATGCCTAGTTCACATCTGAACCACAGTGCATTCACACTTAACCTACCTTTCTACAACTTAGAACAAAATGACAACTTTTCTACAAATCAAGAGTTTTATGCTTAGTTCACACTGAACATGACGTAACGTAACGTAACTTACAAAAAATTTACCTAACTTAAGGAAAGTAACGTATAATTTTGTTCACTCTCTTTGTAGACAGTAAATGTAAATCGACCAATCACGCAATTTCTCGTTTTATCCCGTTTGTAATAGGACATTGGTTGCTATAATTTCTTAAGTTACGTTACTTCTTACTTCAAAATCGATTTTGAAGTAGGGAGTAACGTAACTTAACAAAATACAACAACCAATGTCTCATTAGAAACGAGATGAAATGAGAAATTGCGTGATTGGTCGATTTACATTTGCAGTCTACAAACAGAGTGAATAAAATCATACGTTACTTTCCTTAAGTTACGTTAAATTTTTGTAAGTTACGTTACGTTACGTCATGTTCAGTGTGAACTAAGCATAAAAGTGACGTTTTTGTAAAGTATAACATCTTGTTATCTAATTCAATACTTTTGTCCTAAATGCCAACATCAAAATTCATAAAGAGGGCAGTGAGGAGAAGGTAAGGCCAGTTATTAATACCCGTGCAAGTACTACTGCTGGTTTAAGTTGGTGGCTTGCACGCATTATTCGCAGTTTTCTCCCATCTTATGAGTCCTCTTTTAAAACTACTAAACAGTGGGTTGAAACAGCCAAAAGTATTGAATTAGATAACAATGATGTTATAACTATACTTGATGTTGAGTCAATGTTTTTGACAGTAGATAAAAAGGAAGTTTTAACTGAGTTATCTGACATACTTTTATCTCATGAAGTCAATGGTCACATTCTGATTAACTCCATCGAATGGGAAAAAGAAGATATTATTGAGTTGATTAGCATTTGTCTTGAGGATAACACATTCAGATGGAATGGTGAATGGTTTAGACAAAATGATGGTGTTTTTATGGGTAATAGTATGAGCCCAGTCTTGGCTGAAATTGCAGCCAGAATAAGAGAAAGAGTTGTTTTGCCACGACTTTCTATTAGACCAAAACTTTTTGGTCGGTTTGTTGATGACATGGTTCTTGTTGGTCCTCCAGCAGTGGGAAAAGAGTTTGCTGAAATTTGGAATGAGAGTGGAAGTTTAAAAATTGCCATTGAACGTTCTGGAGACCATGTTAAATATTTGGACACAATGGGTAAAATAGTTAAAACTACTTCTGGGAAATATAAAATAGCCACTGTTTGGCTTTCAAATCAGTTTAGTGCAGGGAAGGTTGTTCATTGAACTTCAGCCCAGCATTACAATGTTAAGAAAAGAATCTATTGGGGAGGTATTGATAGAATTAAAGCAGCTAATAGTGGACCAATAGCACTAGATGATGGAATAAATGAATGGAATGGATTTTTTATCAATAGTGGATATCCCCCACATATTATTCAAAAATGGGGAAATGAATGGATTGAAAGAAGAAAGAACCCCATTCCAAAACCAACAGAAAAATATTTGGCTAGCGTACCAAATAATGCAAATTCAGCTGATTTTGTCAAAATGTTCCAAGATGAAGGTATTGTTTGTACTCATTGCAGAAATTCTTTATTTAAAACATTGCAAGCAAGACCAGAAACAGGACATGAGCCAGGGGTTGGTGTGTATCAGATCCCATGCAAAACCTGTGATAAGATATATATTGGCCATCAGGCCGAGCCCTCAACATCCGTATCAAAGAACACATGAAGGCTGTTGAAGATAAAAATATTAAAAATGCTATGTACCAGCATTTCTTTGAAACCAAAGGACATATGATGGATTGGGATAAAGCTCACATAATCATTGAAGAAAAAAGAAAATTAGAAAGAGAAATATTAGAAGCATATTTCAGGTGCAAATCAAGATACCTACATGAATGGAAATGTTGGATTAAAGGGAGCAGAATGGATGGTTAGTGCCATTGAGGAACAGAAAAATCTAGATATTCCTGCTAATGTCACTCAAAGAAAGTCCAAACATTTAGTAAAAAGGTAAAACCAATTAGATAACATTCTGAAAATGTTTTGGAACATTCATGAACAATCCAAAAACGTTCAGATAACGTTCTAAAAACGTTTTGTGGATGTTCTAAAAACGTTTTGTGAACATTTCCATTTATTGAAAATTTCTTATATATATAAAGGTGTGGTTTGTTTGTTAATAAAGTATAGCTGAAGATGTTGCACTAAAGCAATGAAAGGCCTCCTATAATTTATCTGACGTGTCTGTATAATTGTCTTATTTGTTTATATTTATATTCAATCTTAATATCTAAAAGTAATGGCATGTATTAATCTTAGAAGTTTTTTATTTTAATCACTTACTATAGTTACATGAACACGCTTTTCTGGAAAATGACATCATCATTTCTCAATTGGAAAAGTAAAAAATGGAATATACACTTTAGTTTCTACTTTTCCACTTTTCCACTTGAGCATGTTTTTGTAAACTTAGTAATTTATTAATGCCCTGTTCACACTTAAACACTTTTGTACAAAACCCACCCACTTTCAGAAAGTCTTGCATTCACACTTGATCCGGTTTTATACAACTCAGATCAAAATGGCTGACTTTTCTACAACTTAAGTTTAAGAAATCTCTTCACAAAAGTGGTTCACACTTGAACCACTTTTGTAGAAGTTATGACTTTCTAAAAGTTTAATTTCTATAACTTTCAATTCATCTTCTTCTTCCAGTTCACACTTGCGAAGAAGTTTTGTAGAAGTCATTTAACTTGTCCGAAAGTTCTATTATAGCCCAAGGCGGCTAATCAGTTGGCAATTGTTTTGTAAACAATGCAATTTCGCTTCATTGAAGCTAAATCACATTGTATTTTATCGTCCAAATATCAAGAAGTGATTTTATTTTACCTTCTTCAGCCCATGTGCTCCACTTGGCCGACATTTTATTTGAATGAAATCTGGCCACTGGTCAGTCAAGTGATTGGTAAGGGGGAGTGTTTTAGAGATATGACGTCAGGATATAGAAGAGATTTCTGAAACTTAAGTTGTAGAAAAGTCGGCCATTTTGATCAGAGTTGTATAAAACCAGATCAAGTGGGAATGCAAGACTTTCTGAAAGTGGGTGGGTTTTGTACAAAAGTGTTTAAGTGTGAACAGGGCATTAGTAAATTACTAAGTTTACAAAAACAAGCTCAAGTGAAAAAGTGGAAAAGTAAAAACTAAAGTGAATATTCCATTTTTTACTTTTCCACTTGAAAAATGATGACGTCATTTTCCAGGGGTAGACAAAAGGTTGTAGACAAAACGTTTTTAACATTATTAACCAGTCATGAAACTGTAGGCTCAATTCATTCGAAACAATTGCTTTTTGCCCTTCCATTCATTCGGAAACCATTGTTAGGACAAGTGCACTATTCTTACTTACAGTGATTTGCGATTCGATGACTGTCTTTTGAAAATTAGCATCACCCAATATGGAAAAAGCAAAATCTTTCCCATCATCAAGTGTCGCAATTAATTTGTCTTTACTTACTATAAAAATTTAAGTAATAATAATAATAATAATAATAATAATAATAATAATAATAATAAGTTAATGCTCACCAATAGTAGATTTGATATTTTTAAAGTCAACTCTATGGCTAAAAGAATTTGCTTGATTTATTAAAGCCTCTTTAATAATCTTATATGATGATAAGACTATCACAGTTTCAGTTCCAATGTTTACACTGCAAATATCATAAACATTTTTAACTCACCAACAGGCATATTATAACTTATTTATAATACCTGAAAATGTGGCCATGTTTTTTGCTCAAATTTGTTAATGCAACTTGAGGTTTTTTACTAAAGAATATTGTGTAGCCTACAAAGGGTAAAGCCCAAGGCCCTGGTGGAAGGTCCTTAAATGATCGCAAATGATTTAACAAGAATGCAGTCACCAGCAAAAATGGAAGGCCAATTATAGCAGTAAAAACAATATCTGCAAATATGCAAGCTAAAGTCATTTTCGATTTTCTCCGTCTAGTACCACAAGCTGATCTGAAAAAATTGATAAAAATTCAATTTTTGTTAATTATTTTATTTTCTTGATATACTACTCGAACTTTTTTTTCCTTTTTGTAAGCCAATAAAAAAAAAATTTTTATCTAATCAAATTATAAAGTTGTTTGTCTTGAACTTTGGACAAAAATTTATCTGCGAAATCGAATTTAATGGAACAAAACCAAAAAAAAATAAATAAAAAAAAAAATGGTATTCTATTGCAGTCGAGAAGAAACAAATTTTCCCCAAAAAATTGATTGTATTAGTTTTTCCTAAACTGTCTCTCTCCTTATTTTATTGTTGTTTTTTGATTTATGTATCTTCTAAACACTTTATTTTGTTATTTCCATGCAAACGTGTTTACACTAACATAAGTTAATTACATACATATCATATATCATATTTCATAACCAATTGATTTTTCCTTTTCTTTACAATTTCTAACCAGGATGTAATTTTAAAATTTTAAATGTATAAACTTCCTAAAATTCAAAGAAAGACACAAACATGACATATTTGTCAGTCAATCCAAAAAATAGTGATGATCATCACTATTCTTTGCAGTCAATCCAGGTAACATTTTTAAATTTCTTAATTCCACTTAATTAGCAATAGTTTTTTGGATTGACATTAACTGTGTTGTTGTTGTTGTTAAACAGATAAATCATCAGACTAAAAAAATTAACACACTTCAAAAAGTTGAGCACAAAGAAAAATTGAGACAAACATCTTCACCAAGGTAAGAAACTAAAGAAAGGTTGTGGTTGCATAATATAGGTACTTGTAATCACTTGCAAGAAAATTACAAAATCAGCATTGAAGTAGTAAATTGAATGATGAAGTATAGCAAAGTAAGTACCAATTGAGCAGCCTAACTAGAAAAGATTACAAGCACTAGATAAAATGCTAAATTTATCACCAGGTCAGACTCGAAACACAGTGAATACAATCGCAAAAGAACAAACGACTAAACACGAGTAGCCGTAATGAAATAAAATACAGTATGTGGCTATACAGTCCAGCTCTAATGTCCGGTCCGGACCAAATTCTGCGCCCGTCCCCGGTCTGGACACAAGCGAAAAGCATTTTCAAAGATGGTTAAAAGATTCGAGCAACTCAAGAAAAAGAAAGAAAAATATAAAAATAAAAACCTTTTCCAATATTGAATCAATTCTACATCGATCGATTGTATTTAGTATACTTTTCACTGGAACCTTTTACTAATTCTGCCGGGTACTTGATTGCATTTAGTTCGATCTTTTCCAGTGCAGCACTCGGTAGATCAATTTTACACTTATCGGCTAAACGAAGCAAGTATAAAAGAACATCGCTTAATTCCTCCGCGACGTGCTTTCTATCTTTCTCCGACCAATCTGCCGTGGAAAATAGAAAAAAAACATTCGTGTCAACATTGACTTTATTTGAAAGCAATTTATGAACAGAGGCAAATCGAGAAAAAACTTGGTTTTTTGAGCTTTTGAGGAGCCCAACAGCCCAAAGTACTGAACCATTGTAGGTGTTCGACTAGTCGACCTGTCCCTGTTCATGAACATTAAAAATGATACCTGGTAGCCCAACCTGAACCTCGCCTTTCCATTGACTGCAGAGACCGAGAAAAAGAAATGTCAATTTGTTTATTTATGTATTTGTATATATTTGTATAACCTCACAATATCTCAGATAATTCTCCCACTTCTCCAACCAATGCTAGAAGTAAATTTCTCGGTGTGTGATATGAATTCCAGTTTCTTTCTTCGCTAAATTGTTCGAGCTTTTGTCTTCTAATAAATGATAAAATAAAATTAAATCACAACTATATTGGATGGATTTGGTATTGCTACTCACAATGATTCGAAGCTAGTTTCATTACTAAACTGGAACTTTTCATCACGATCAGACAGATTATTTGATGCAACGTTTAATTGCGGATTGGTACCCTGGAAGAAATATTTGAATGAATTGCGCTTGATACCGAATTATCGTATTACCCATCTTATTACCATCGTATTTTGTGCAGTGCTTACTGGGTTATTTCTAAAAGGTGATGTTTTGTTTCAGGTACAAAAAATACTCACTAGAGTTCGTTCTAGTTCTTTATCCAGTAACTAGTATCCAAAATGGCAACGGTTAGATTGTATTCCGTATCCAGAATGAGTAAGTTTAGAATGTTATTTATGAATTTAGGTAATCGCGAATGAAATGACGATTAATTAATTAAGTGCTTGATTAATTTTCTAGCATCAAAATTATTTTTGACTGCGGCGAGACCGCTTCTTATCAGCAACAGAAGCAGCTATAGTAAATAAAAAAATAAAAATTAAATAATAAATCGTTTGAATAAATGTTATTTGAACTAAAATGATTAAAAAAAAATTGACTCTTATATTGCAGAACTCGTGAATCCTGCAGAACCGAGCATGGCGTGGAAGGATATAACAGATCGTGCAGCAACCACACTGTTTTTAACCGAGATAGTTCGAGGTATCAAAAAGAACCCAACTAGAAATACAAATACAAATTCTAAACAACTACAGTTAATCTGAAGATATTTTGGATATTTTCAAATAACATTTTGTATTTGTAGAAATTTTACAGTTTTTTATAGTTGGAATTCAAAACCATCATCTTTTATTACCTGTATTATATTTTTATTTTAAATTGATTAATTGTTTCAGGTGCTGCGATTGTTTTGGCTACGATTTTTAAAGAACCCGCAACGATTAATTATCCATTCGAAAAAGGCCCCCTGAGTCCACGTTTTCGCGGCGAACACGCTTTGCGCCGATATCCCTCCGGTGAGGAACGATGCATTGCGTGTAAATTGTGCGAAGCCATTTGTCCAGCTCAGGCAATCACTATTGAAGCGGAAGAACGAGCCGATGGAAGTCGTCGAACGACGAGATACGACATTGACATGACTAAGTGCATTTACTGCGGGTTTTGTCAAGAAGCTTGTCCGGTCGATGCGATTGTCGAGGTCATTTATTCATTTATTCATTCATTTAGTCATTCATTTAGTCATTTTTAAACAGTTTACGACTTCAAATTTTTTTATTACTTTATTTGAAACATGGGGAATTAGAATGAAAAACTTTGATGTTGTAAAACCATTTAATCTTTATCCAACGTGTCTGAATAATTGTCATTATTAAAAGCTTTATTTTTTTTATTTTATTTTATTTTTTATTTTACTTTATTTTTTATTTTATTTTATTTTATTTTATTTTTTATTTTATTTTATTTTTTATTTTGTTTTATTTTTTATTTTATTTTTTATTTTATTTTATTTTTTATTTTATTTTATTTTTTATTTTATTTTATTTTTTATTTTATTTTATTTTTTATTTTATTTTATTTTTTATTTTATTTTATTTTTTATTTTATTTTATTTTTTATTTTATTTTATTTTTTATTTTATTTTATTTTTTATTTTATTTTATTTTATTTTTTATTTTATTTTATTTTTATTTTATTTTATTTTTTATTTTATTTTATTTTTATTTTATTTTATTTTTTTTATTTTATTTTTATTTTATTTTATTTTTTTTATTTTATTTTTATTTTATTTTATTTTTTTTTATTATTAGGGTCCGAATTTTGAATTTTCGACGGAAACTCACGAAGAACTGCTATACAACAAGGAGAAACTTCTGAGTAATGGCGACCGATGGGAAGCCGAAATCGCCGCCAACATCGAAGCCGATCATCTCTACCGATAATTTATTAAAAATAAATAAATTTCCAATTTAGTTTGACGAGAATATTGACGAGAATATTGTATTGTTTGTAAATAGAATGTAAAAATATTAGAAATAAATGGAAAATGGTAAATTTAGAAGTTAGTGAAAATATTAATTGTCATGTCTGTCGACGGATGGCGCAGTTTGTGATCACGTGATAGGGAATGGAGCCGAGGTCGAGGCCTATAGTATCCGAGTGGTACACAGTCTCGCCGAGTCGTCGCCGAGTCTCGTTCGCGTGGAGCTGCAGCTGCTGTGCTGTAGCGCTGTAGCGGTTGTCCTCTCCTCCCTCGTTCGTACCGCTCGTGCCGTCGATTACGGTTACGGACACAGAGGGATGGCGATCGGACGTGGCACGGTAATAGTCGAGCGTGCGCAACTAGGGACTCTTGTACGAGGGACGTGAAGCGGGAGAGGACGAGAGGGCGAGTGAGAGAGATCTCATCTCGTCGTGAATCTGCTTTTCTTTGTCATTGGTAATGGCGGTGGTCGGACCGAGACACACTCGCCATGCAATGATGGCATTTCATGCTACGGCTAACGGCAGTTCGCAACATGCCATTTTGACCGCTGTGCAGCCCTATTTCCACGCGCCTGTCACCCCGCAAGATATACAACCCGACAGGCCTATTGGATATGGAGCTTTTGGTGTTGTGTGGTGAGTAGTACAAGTACATTCAACTCCTCCATTCCCAGTTGAGTTGTGTCGTGTCGTAGACTGTAACAACACATTTCTTATTTCTTTTTTCTTTTTCTTTTTTTCTATCACCGAATCAAACTATCGAGATAAAAGGAAATTTTTCTTTCTCATTCTTTTATATTTTTATATTTTTAAGTTTTTAATTTTTAATTTTTAATTCGCCATTGTTGTTCCAAGGTTAGTGAGAAAGAGAGAGACCCGAGACAAAACAAGTGCTCTGTTTTCAACAGAGCCAATCATGTTGCGAGCATAAATGAAAAATATAATTTTTTTTTCTTCGGAACATGATAAATAACCAGTTGCTCAGCACCCCTACAAGTCGGCCTAGCCCTCGCTTGCCCTAAAGTCTATAGTTTTGTTTTGGCCCATCCATATATACGCCATCCTGTGGGCTGTGACTGTAGGATTTTTGAGTTAAAATTTCAAGGGGCGAGCGATGAGATGAAAGAAAATAGTAAAAGAAGGTCATAACGGCGTAATGGTTGGATGCGATTTTAGGTTTATATGTTATTGTCTATTGTCTTAAATTTCAAAAAAAGAAAAATAAAAATAAATAAAAATAAATAAAAATAAAACTAAAACTGGTCATGGTCTTTTGGCAATGTCACGTGTGATGAATTAATTCTACGGCCCTGGGTGCGGAGCGAGGATTAAATTAAAATTAAAATTAAAATAAATAAAAAGAAAATAGAATTTCTTTCTTTCGGACGTATATTAGTAATGATTTTGATCGAGGCCACTGATCTTGGTGTTAGTGACCTAAATGCAGTTAGCACGGCATGGCATCGCATGGCATCGCATCGCATCGCGTCGCGTCATTTCCGATCCCGAAGGAAGTTGGCATAATTCCAACCAAATGCGAATAGAAATATAAAAAAGTGAAAATGTTGTTTATTTATTTTTGATTTTTTTGATTTTTTGGTTTCGAAGCGAGTCAAAGGATAAAGGATAGGATAGGATCCCCTGGCTCTATTCTGCGCATGTATGTACAAAGGACGTTGGCAAGCCCCTTCTTCCCTTCCTTTCTGGGGTTATATGTTATATTGGTCGAATCGATGAATACCGTTTGGCGTTTGTAAAAGTAGCTCGTTACAGGCGCCATGCTGGCTCATACTCGTTTTTGGTGGACACTAAAAAGAAGAAAGAAAGAAAGGCAGAAAGGAGGAGATGTGTGTAAAATGAAATGGCGGCGCTTTTCACCTAAACCTGGAGAGTGGAAGAAAAAAAAGAAAAGAAACGAAACGAAACGAATACAAAAATGAAAAGGGGAAAGAAACTAGTGTTGGCAAACGTGGGTTTGTTTGTTTGTTTGTTTGTTTGTTTGATTCCGGTTTGTTTCGCTCTGTTCGAATGGGATCAAACGGCTAATTTACCTACTAACCTAAACCTCTTTAGAAAACTCAACTCATTTCATTTCATTTCATTTCATTTCATTTCATTTCATTTCATTTCATTTCATTTTACTTCACTTCCTCTATCGAATTCACTCATTCAACTGGTGTTGACAAATGCAAAATCTAATGAGAACGAAATTAACACTAATTAACTATTTTTATCAATTTTTAGCGTGTGTATAATATGTATAGAATAAATGAGGCGTAGAAGGAAGGGGCTTGATCTAACCCAACAAGTGGACAGATGGCGAGCTGGCGAGCTAGGCAGATGGTTGTTAAGAGCCAACAAACGCAAAGGAGGATAAAAGATAGAGAGATAGATAGATAAATTGGTTTCATTAAATGAATGTATAAGGCGATTGTTGGATTTCCTTAATTTTAATTTTAATCGGCTTAATTGAATGAAGGCTCGGTTACTCCACCCCAGCACCGTTTAAATGGAACATCATGGTTCATAGATAGGTCTAGCAGACTAGCTTTAGAGCTATAGTAGTGATTAATTAAAAAAACATAACATAACGTAACGTAACGTAACTTAAGTAAAGTAAAGTAACTGTATGGTTTTGTTTACGCTGTTTGTAGACAGTAAATGTAAATCGAACAATCACCTAATTTCTCATTTCATCTCATTCGTTTTTTGTTTTATTAACTTGCAAGTTACGTAACTTCCCACTTCAAAATAAATTTTGAACTAGAAATTTAACATTGCACAGCCATCTTGCGTTACGTTAGGGAGTGGTGTGAGCACCGATGTGAACTAACTGCTAGAGAAAGAGAATAATAATAATACGCAAGTTGAGAAATTAGTTGTTTTCAAGAAGAGTGAGTTTTTGGCTTTTGGCTTTTGGCTTAGCTTGGCTTAGCTTGGCTTAGCTTGGCTTAGCTTGGCTTAGCTCGTTCCTGAGACCCTGATGTTAAAGTGGTTCTTAACGGAACCTTGGCACGTTTGAATCAAAAGAAAGAACGCCAAGGTTTACACGTGGCAATAAAGAAGTTACGGCGATAAAAGGATGAAGGATAACTAGAAGATGAATTGTTTGATTTATCACACTTTTTTCTTTTTTTTCTTTTTTTTTTACTTCGCAGGTCGGTGACTGATCCGCGGGATGGCAAACGTGTGGCTCTCAAGAAAATGCCCAATGTCTTCCAGAATTTAGTATCCAGCAAGAGAGTTTACCGGGAATTGAAAATGCTCTGTTTTTTCAAGCACGATAACGTGAGTATATATATATCTCTACTTCCAGTTAATTTGAAAAAGAAAAATAAATAGTGAAAGAAAATTTGCTACAACAAATCTAGCACTTCGTCCCTTTGTCAGAGTGAGTTTCGCGAAGGAAGTGAGTTTCGCATTGTGCTTGGCGCGGGTTGGGTTCTGGTTTGGAATGAACAAATGCGGTCGGTCACCGACTTATTGATTTCTTGTTGATGGCTTCTATTTCTATTTTTTTTTTCTTTCTTTCTTTCTTTCTTTCTTTTCGAGAACCTTGACCCGTGCGTAAGTCGAATCAAGAGGAGATGACATCGAGTTAAAGTGGCCTAGGGATGCCTAATTCGTCGATTCGATTATTCTTTTAATCTCTACATTAAATCTCTAACGGGCTAATTCCTACTTGTTCCGCTTCTTCCTCGCAAAACTCGCACCCAGAACAGCGCGAGCCCAAGCCCGAGCCGAGGAAATGGAGACTAGGCGAAAGCGAGGTGAAGCGCCCCCTTTCGAACCGGAAGCTAGACTAACCGTCCGTGACCGCGACCGGTTGGCACAACCTTGGCTCCGCTAGAAAGAAAGAAAGAAAGAAAGAAAAACCTGTTGTGTGTGTGTGTGTGTGTGTGTGTGTGTGTTGAGGAGGGGAGGGGGAGGGGGTGGAATGTTTCACCTGGTTGATGCCGAGGAAAAATGTTGGTCTGCTGGCCCGGCACCTGGACCCGGTTTACACCTGGTTGCCACCTGCTGTTGGCAACCCAGCCCCGGCAGATGGACGCCACGTGGTGGACCCTCGGGAGAAAAAAATATTTTGATTTATTGCGAGGCTGAAAGTTGAGAAAAACAAGTTGAAGCAAAAGACGGTAATAAAAATAAAAAGTGCGGAGGAGACATGTACGAAGTACCTAGAAAATAGAATGAGATGTTGACGTGACACCTAGACGAGACCGAAGCCGAAGCCGAAGCCGAAGCTGATGGTGTTTCAGTTTGTGTTTGTTGCAATTTAGGAACATATAAAACATTTTTCAATTTAATTCGGTTTTCTACGCCATCCACGAGTGTATATATTTTGATGTCTCCAATTTCTTGTACGTAGCATAACTGGTAGCTCACTTGACAGGCAATTGGGAGATCTGTGGTCCCACCACTCAATGATTCCATCGAATCCGGTCGGTTTCTTTTCCAGCCAAAATTATGAGCAGAAAATCAAAAAAAGATGTAGCTGTGGACTTTTATGTTTCTTTTGTTTGTTTTTTGTTTGTTTTTTCTTTTTTTTTGGTGAGATTATTGAGCACCTGTTGAAAGTGTCGATTAGTTATCGCGTGGCGGTTGTAGTGAAATGGAAAAAGCGTGGCATTTACTTGGCTTAAGAGTCATATTGTTGTAAAATGAGACTTTCTGGAGGTGGTTCGGGTTAAACGATGAAAAATGACGAGTCTTTTTTATACCGTGTATAGAATTTTGAGTGAATCTAGCCATTCCTAATGTCTTATTTAGTCATCTCATCTCTAGTTTTATTTTCACCTTGGCTCCAACCTCATTATCAGTATTAAAAGTCGAGGTTGCAGCCTTGAATAATACGAAGCGAACATAAATTGCTTCGCATTGCAATCGCTATCCTTCGCGACGAAAACCTTCATGTTTTTTTTTATTTTTTTTTATCACATCTTCATGATAACCAGCACAATTGAGGTCATCCTCCATTTTTTGTCGCCAAGAAGCTACATTCCACGATCGTAATTCGGAACAAACACGTCATTTTGAATTTGAATTTTGAAAACGATCGAGCCGGGGTTGTGGTGATTGCATGCAAATGGCGGTATATAAGTTCGACGAGTGACCCCTTTAACTATATCCTCGAGTAACATGCATGATTAAGAGTGTTTGGTTTGTTTTGCAGGTTTTGTCAGCCCTGGATATTCTGCAGCCGCCTCATATTGATTTTCTGCAAGAAATGTATCCTTTTCTCAGTTGAGTCGAGTTGATAATAAAACTCAATAAAAAATTAAATAAAAAGAAAGAATTTTAGGATTTTCGACATTTTGGTTTTCGACATTTTTTATCTCCTTAATTGCGCTCAGTTACGTCGTAACGGAATTGATGCAAAGCGATCTGCACAAAATAATCGTTTCACCGCAGACTTTAACATCCGATCACGTCAAAGTGTTTTTATATCAAATTCTTCGAGGTTTGTTGGAATTAAAATGAAAATGAAAATATTTATTTATATTTGTTTTTGTTTCAGGACTTAAATACATTCATTCGGCACGAATTTTACATCGCGATATCAAACCCGGAAATCTACTCGTCAACAGCAACTGTGTACTCAAGATCTGTGATTTTGGTTTGGCTCGTGTCGAAGAACCCGACGAGAACAAACACATGACGCAGGAAGTTGTAACGCAATATTACCGAGCACCGGAAATCTTAATGGGCGCAAAACACTACGTGTCGGCCGTCGACATTTGGTCGGTCGGTTGCATATTCGCCGAATTGCTCGGCCGACGAATTCTCTTTCAGGCTCAGAGTCCAATTCAACAAGTAAAAAACTTATTCCATAATACCATAATACTATAATGGTAATAATTTACTTTATTCTTTCGTTTTCTTTTTTTTTGCAGTTGGATTTGATTATCGATTTATTAGGATCGCCGTCGCTAGAAGACATGAAATACGCTTGCGAAGGGGCGAGGGCGCACATGCTTCGTCGACCTCACAAACAGCCGTCGTTGGCCGCACTGTACACGCTGTCGAATCAAGCGAATCACGAAGCCGTACATTTACTTTGCCAGATGCTGAAATTTGATCCGGATAAACGTATCAACTGTACCGATGCCTTGTCTCACCCTTACTTGGACGAGGGTCGCTTGCGGTATCACTCGTGCATGTGCTCTTGTTGCGAAAACCAGGCAACCGGAAGGCAGTACACTACCGATTTTGAACCGCTCGCGATCAGTCCGTTCGATGATTCGTTCGAAAAGGACTTGACCTCGGTGCATCAAGTCAAAGGTATTAAAAGAAAAATTCGAAAAATTTTAAAAATTATTATTATATTATTATTATTATTATTTATAGAACGGCTGTACAAGTTTATCATCGACCAGTATCGTACGTCCAACCGTATTCCTTTGTGTATAAATCCGCAGTCGGCCGCTTTTAAGAGTTTTGCGAGGTAGGCTAGTCCTCACGACTGGTCTCTCAACTTGGGCTGCCTCCACTTCCGGTACAGCAATAACTAACAAAGATTGATGAGTGCTCGAATTGGGAAAAAATATTTCTGTAACAATCCAATCCCATTTTTTAAAGAAAATTACTACTTTTGAGTCTCTCTTTTTTAAAAAAAATTGACGTTCCAGTTGTTAAAATGGTTCAATTCGACCGCTGAGTTCGATTTTACAATAATCAATCTATATATCTATCTTTCTGTCTTTTTTTCTTTTTTAAAATTAATTTTAATTTAATAAAATTAAATTAAATTAAATTTCTATTTTTAGCTCGACAGTGGCGCATTGTTTGGAGTTGCCACCATCTCCCTATAAATGGCGATTTTGATTGCTGTTTGTTGTCAAAAATTGAAGCCTGATTGTGAATTGTGAATCGTGGATCGTGGATGGCCAAATTGCCTAGTGGAACGTCGCGAGTTGACTTTGAGACCACAAATGCCGAAATCGCTGTTTTTTGTGGACAACTTAATTTTTTGCTCACAAGGATTCAACTTTTATTAGATTAGTCAATTTTAAAAATTTTTAAATTTTCTTTTAATTATTTTTTCTTGGGGGCTCAAGATGGTTGCATGTACATATTTGCTTCTAACTGTAATTCTAGATTAACTTAACGGTAATGCTTTGAATGGTAATGCAGAATGGGATTTGTTGAATTGAGTTTATCTAATCGACTATTGTGGATTCATTATCCTGACCTGTGTTCTGGCTATTTTTTCCTCATTATTCAATCAATGTTGCAGTAAAAGTAAAAGTTTGGTGCTGATCTTGTATCATAAACTCTAAAAGGAAGAGGAAACCTGATCAATTTATGGTGATTGACAATGCTGCCACTCGGGTTTGCTACCAAGTGATAATTAGATGGACAAGAAAGAGGAAAACATTTCTCGGTGTATTTGTGCGACGCTTTTTAATTTTTTTGTGTATCTGGGTGTGTGTGAATCAGAATGTGGCTCAAATTGACAAGATTTTTGGAAAATGTCCGGTTGTGATAGGATGATGTTGCATCCGCATCCGGATGAAAAATATTGTTTTTATCAGTGCCAAACACCACTAATCACTTATTTTCTGTGTAGTTCGTAAAATCGGTGTTAACTTAGTGGTTGTCATTCCATTTTCTCGAAGAAATTGCCTTGATGGACTGGATAAATTTGAATATTTGAAAATCCTTTACTTCGTCCCTGAAGATGGAACTAAATACAAGTGTGAAGTGAAATATCTAAAAGGGTCTCTCGATAGCGAGCAAACTTGTTTTTTTACAATTTCGTCAATTCGATGCTCAAAAGCAAAAAAAAAAAAAAAATTAATAAAATTCGTGGTTCTATGTTACCACAGGGATCTTGTAAATCGAGGGTTATATGTGGGGATATATGTTTACTGCACTTTAATTGCAGTGGATGGTACAGCAAGAATATAATGTTGTTTGTAACCATTTCGTCTCTTGTAATTGAATGTAGCTTGTGTGGTTTTTTGCAAATAAGTTACGAGTCATTTTTATTACCATTTTTTATTTTTTATTGATTTTCATCATGGATGCCAATATTTGATAAACAATATTACTAGTATTTATTGTATTTTTTTCATGTAATTCTCCTTATTGGTGCAAATCTCAGGTTGTCACGCCAAAGGATATCCAGAAAAATGCTTTTTGTGTTTTGTTTTTTTTTTTTTCTTTTTTTAATTCCAGATGATGTATAATAATGATAACAATAATTAATTACTTCATTCCATCAATCTGCAGCCTGCAGGGGTGTTTAATCACAAAAATTAAAATGGGTAAAATGTTTTGGTTTGTTTACGCATTATTGCACTGCCATTTAGTTTAGAATGGGAACAATGTATACTTTTTTTAGTGAATTTTGTTAATTCTATGCAATTGATGCAATAACTGACGAGCATTTGTTACTGGACCAAAAAGAAAAAAAAATGCATAATATTCTAATTTCATTTCTTTTCTTTTTTCCTCTATTTTATGTATTTTATATTGAATCAGTTCCTTCGAGTATTTTTCTTTATTATTTCTAATGAGGATTATTTGGGCATTCATGAACTAAAAGGGTAATAATTGTAGTGTAAGTGTAATCTCATTAGTCGATTTATTAATTACTCGATGATTTTGTGTGAAGGGCTTATTTTATTGAAATTGAAAGAAACTTAAGCACCAATTTATTATTTTTTATTTTATTATTTTTTTATATTTATATCATTTTGGTTGATTTTGACATTTTTCACGTGTCTATTTTAATTTTTAATTTTTAATTTTTAATTTTTAATTGAGATTAATTTAGTCAAAGAGTTGTAAACGAAGAAATAAGAAACAGAAAAAAAGGAAAAAAAATACCCACCTTATCCACTGCCATTGTATTTGAAATCTGGTCACACTGGTCTGAATTTTGTTTTTCTCTATCTTTGTAATACTTTAAACTGTCTCACCAGTCTCAGGTTTATCCAGGTGATTTATGTGCTCTCAATAACTTTGAATTGAATGGCTGGTTTTTGTAATTCCCCGATGTACAGTTTCTGCTGTTTTTAGTTTATTTATAGATAAACTTAAATTTATATATATATATCCTATTATTTCTTTTTTTAAAAAATAAAATAAACAAACTCTTACAAACCTAGTAGTTTGTAATTAATTTTACTCTGATCTAAGAGTTGGCCCCAATTTCTTGAAATAAAAACAAAAATTGTCAGTCAATGGAGAACAAACAGTATGTTCCGTGTTATTTCAATTTCAATACAACATCATAATCATAATACATGTCATCAAGTGCTTGTGTAGAAAATGAAGGAAATAGCTTTTCATAGTGCAATATTTATTCCTTTATTACAAAATAATTTATAAGTAAACAAATTTCAAGCTATTTTCGTTTTCGATACCTACAAACAAGACGAAATTAGTTTTGTGAGTCAGTACTAATATTTGCCAATACGGAATCAGTCGGTATAACTCTAGAAGATGAAATATTTTGTCCATTTTGTGATAAGTTATTTCTATCAATTAGAATTAAAATTAATCAAGTTTATTGACAAATTTATTTATTAACAAACAAATGACAAATGACAAAGCACTCACTTGAGGTAAGAGTTGCGACGGTACTCAAGAAACAACTGGCTCTCCTTCAGCAAGTTGGCAGTCTTCATTTTCTGAAAAAATCAAAAATTAAAAAAAAAAAATTGAAAAACAACATCATTTTCAATTTTCAATAGTAAATGCCAAAACTAAATTTCATTCCAAATTCATAGCCTATGAAACAGAGGCCTACAATTTATAATCTGACCAAAACATTCATTCGTCGTTCTAGCAACCATACGCCGACACATCCTCTGGACTGCCAACTCGAGAGAGCAGTATGGCCTTTCATAGATGATATCGCGTATCCGCTCGAGTTGGCAATCCAGAGGATGTAGAAGGTTTATGTATCACCCCAACTTTTACTCCCGCCAATTGGTCAGATTATAGAGTACTCTAACCCCTGCTTGTAATGCCATCCTACGAAAAGTATCCAAGTAGATGTCGGCTACGTCGATATCAGCTGGCATATTCTTCAGAATGGTGAAAGTGTCTGGAATGCCTCGCAAGTTGCACGTTTCTGACGTCGTTTGGTAGCCATAGCCCGCTTTCAGCAATCCACGCGGGATAACTGGTTGACTTTCTGCCGGCAACAAGTGCCTAAAAAAGGGGGAAAAAGGAAAAAAAGGAAAAAATATTATTATCATTCCCAAAAATCAACCTGGTACAACCTACCTGATCGACTCCATCGTTTGAGGAATGCAAGTAAAAGATGTCTGCAACGTCGGCTTGAGACCACCTTCGCTGAACGATGTTCCGCGCGAAGCGGAAGTAGACAGCAAAGGTACACTGGTGGTCAAAGGAACCAGCTGGAAATCAAATCAAACAGCGGACATTTCAAAATTCAATTATTATTATTTTTTTCTCTTAAATTTAATTGAGTTTACATTTCTTCTGGCTTGCCGGTATCCTCCACTGAGCCAAGTCGCTAGTTTGATCAGTAGGAGAACGAACACAATCACCACGCACACATCTGTATCAAAAATTGAACAATTTATGTGGACAAACACACTCACTCAGTCTTATGGTTAGTTCACACTGGTGTTCACACCACTCTGTAACGTAATGCAACATGGCTGCGCACTGCATTCTAGGTTTAAATTCACCGACGTAAACTTAAGAAATTACGTGATTCGTCATTTTACAGGTACTGTCTACAAACAGCGTGAACAAAACCATACGTTACTTTCCTTACCGGTAAGTTAAATTTTTATAAGTTGCGTTACGTTACATTGCGTTACGTTCGCACTAGCAAAACGAGGTGAATTGTGGGAGCAGTAAGCAATCCATTGATTACTACAACCATTTTAAGTGCTAACTCAAATGAAACTATTAAAAACTTCAAAAAGTAGCAAAACTTGCTTTTTTTGGCATTTAAAAAAATAATATTTCAATTCAACATCATTTAATTACTACTCGGTGCTACGTGGGAAGAATAATGCTACAGTTCATTGAAAAAGTCTGTGGTAAAATTCCACTGACCTAAATCGCTACTTAAATGGTCTTCAGGTACGTATTGTTCACTCAAATTCAATAGATTGAAATATTATTTTCCAGCGAAAACTCGTGGGTCACTACACTCATAGAAAAAGAAAAGTCGCCATTTTATTCCATTCCTGGAGTTGTGCATTGTCCTGTCGCCAACTCCATAATCGGAGTAATGGTGCTCCAAAACGAGAGTTTTTGAAGTTGAAATGGAATATCAAAAGTCTGTATTATAAAGTATTATTACTCTTTTAAATGTGAAAGTTGGCCATGGGACAAAATGGAGTAAAATGGAGTAAAATGGAGTAAAATGGAGTAAAATGGAGTAAAATGGAGTAAAATGGAGTAAAATGGAGTAAAATGGAGTAAAATGGAGTAAAATGGAGTAAAATGGAGTAAAATGGAGTAAAATGGAGTAAAATGGAGTAAAATGGAGTAAAATGGAGTAAAATGGAGTAAAATGGAGTAAAATGGAGTAAAATGGAGTAAAATGGAGTAAAATGGAGTAAAATGGAGTAAAATGGAGTAAAATGGAGTAAAATGGAGTAAAATGGAGTAAAATGGAGTAAAATGGAGTAAAATGGAGTAAAATGGAGTAAAATGGAGTAAAATGGAGTAAAATGGAGTAAAATGGAGTAAAACGGATACTTTTTTCTATGAGCGTGTACTTCTAGTGCGAACACGAGTGAGACTGCGAGTCTGTTGCATATGTTACCTTTTGGATACTGAACGGCGTGATTGCTCATGACTACTGCGGTCTTCTTGATCGCCTGGCCTAATTGCCACAACACTTCGCCCACTTCCATGTCGTCAAAACTCTCGTCGTCTTGATTCAATTCGTCCACGTCTTCAGTCAAGTCTTCGGACATGTCTTCCGACACGTCTTCGGACATGTCATCGACCACCTGCTGCTTCACCTCTGTCTCTCTTCTCGGCGTCTCGGCACCGTCCGAAGGAGCATCATTTTTCACATTTCGTCTTCGCGGTCGTCTTTGGTTGCGCCCTCTCTTCCGGTGATGTCGCCGCTTGTTGTCGCGACCACGCTTCCTCTTCCTGCGCTTTTTCGACACTTCGGCCATTTGTCTCGGATTTTCGCCGCCCTCATCCAGAATGGCGGGGAACGAACTAGGAATGTCCGCGATCAACTTGTTGTAGGTGGACGCAACCTCAGTCTCAGCCTCAGCCTCGGCTTCAGCCTCTGCTTCAACCTCTTCATATTCGTCTTCCAACACGATCGGCCTGTTTCGTGTTTTGTCCAAGTGATATTCGCTCGAATCGGAATTGGAATCGTCACTGGGAGCTGGAATCGGCGCCTCCTCCTTCTTGTTGGCGTAGTTCGAACGCCTCGGAGCCGGAGCCGGAGCCGGAGCCGGAGCCGGAGCCGGAGCCGGAGCCGGAGCCGGAGCCGGAGCCGGAGCCGGAGCCTGCGACTGCGACTGCGCCTGCGCCTGGACCAGTTGTTTGCTGTCTACAAGCAGCTCTTTGTCTTCTGTTGGCAAATACACATAATACACATGAATAAGAAATTGCGAAATGCTAATCTCGTATTGGGTAAACAGTGACTACTTTGTGAGTTGCAGCACTTGAACACTGTTTCCGGCTTGTACGGTACTTTATTCGAATCCAGATCTCTATCTCTCGTTTCGTGATCTTTGCTCGCAGGCTCCGATGGACGAGCAAATAGTTGCAAATAGGATGTGGCTTGGTTAAAACTGTGCGATCAAAAACACATCAACATTTTATTCAACTGATCTGTCATCAATTGTAGAAATGTGATGTGATGGGAAATGACTTAATTCCATTCCATCACACTTGTGCAATTGCATCTTACAATGTCTGATGATTCGCTAACCTTGTTGTAATGTCGAAATAATTGCATCGGTATAATAAAATAGGACTAAGTAAAGTTAGGAGTAAAAAGAGGGAGAAAAATAGCTTGTCCTTCATTGGTGGTCATCAGTTATGACTCGATCAGTTAGTCGTTCCGGTTTGTACGGTCATGGCGCAGTTTGAATTTTTGAATTTGGATTTACAATTATCCTCTGCAAAAGCAAAATACATGAAAAGAAAAGAAATAAAACAAATTTAGCCCATACACATATTTCAAGACTAGGATTCCATAAAACAATACTAATGTCGCTAATGTCGTTCTGTTGCAACTGTTGTGTTGTTGAAAATTGCCAATTACCAATTGCGGTCACCAGTCGGAGCAGTTAATTGAATGTCTCGTTTTTGGCGATTGTTTATGAAAATGGCGTACAATTTGGATGGAATTCAATCGTCGTCCAATGGCTAGCGTTCAAGCTGCCATTATCACAATTGGGTGGACCGTCTCCATGAACCGATGGCCAAATTGCGCTGGCCGCGCATGACGGTTATTCTCGTTATATTTCTCGTAATTTCAAGCGTAATAATCTGTTATATCAATTCTGAATACAAAAAACACAGGTACATTTAAGAACTGAACTCGTATCGAATCTAGGGATCCATGCAGGAGCTGAGAATTTAAATTTAATTTTAATTAATAAATTGACATGTTCATCTTTTTCAAGGCGGAAAACTACGATTACGATTAAAGCGCATCGTTTTTTCACTCCAAACGTAGTGAAAATATCCCGACCGTCCGCATTTATGCAAGTGGTAGCGATCGCCGAACAAGTTCTCGTAGTTCTCGTTCCAGATTTGGGTTCGGCTGGCAACGTCGGCAGTGCAGCCGCACTCATGCTCTTCGTCTTTCTCGCTGTCTACCAAGTGCAGAAGGCCTTCAGTCTCATGTCGTCGGCCATCAGCGTAAGCCATCAGCACACTATCTATCTCTCTCTCTATCTCTCTATCTATCTATCTATCTATCTATCTATCTATCTATCTATCTATCTATCTATCTATCTATCCATCTATCTAATATCTATCTGTCTATCTATCTATCGCTAATCGCTATCGTCTATTTCATATTTCATTTTCGCAATTTAGTCTCAATATAGTCTCAATATAGGCAAGTCAATAGTGATTTGATTTCTATTTCTCATTTTGTTGTTATAATAGTTTTGCGCTGAAGATGCTGATCGAGGCTAAGCTAGTCTCACGACAGGTACATTGCCATATAAAACTAGTGCCGGATTTGCCAACCTACAGCCACCGTAGTATCGCAATTTTTTTTTAATCGGAGTATAGGGTGAATAGGGAAATCTGGCACTGTTTAAAACATGTTAAAAGTTAAAACTCTCCTTTAAAACTGAAACTGAAACTGAAACTGAATCAAATTAAATGAAAATGAAAATGAAAATGAAAATGAAAACCTTTATTGAGGCTTGCGAGGAGAGTCGTTAACACTTAATTACACTTAACACGAAATATAATAATTACTAACTAATTTTAATGGTGATGTCATTGTTGGCAGAGCTGGCAAGTTCTGTATGAGCAAAACGACCAAGAAACAGAAACGAATGACTCCAGCCACAGTTTTGAAATCGGACAAAACCTACTAGCCCTGCTACCAATGATGTCGTCATTGATGGCGCCACCGGGCGGTCCAGGTTCTAGTTTTTTTTAAAAAAAAGAGTGTTTGATTTATTTATTTTGATTTTTTATGTGATTTTGCAGAGAGGTGGTGCTAATAATTTGGACTTTTCGGAATTCGAACCGATGGAAAGCCGGATTCCGGACTGCCCAATTCCGCCGTTGACATATGGACCGAAAGATGGCAAAATTTTGATTCATCGAAGAACTCCATCTTACGCCAACATTTTCCCCGAATACAAGGCGCTGTCGATCGTCGAAGAAGAATGCGGCTCCGGGTTAGGGCCTGCCGGGCTGGTACCCGAAACGGAAAGCTTTTTCACCGAATATTTGGAAAGGGACAGTCAAAGCAACAATTCGGTCGACGAATTGACCAATGTTAATCCGCGCGAAGACCAACCGATTAATTGTGGGATGCCCGACATTATGACTATTCTCAAAAATATGCCGAGGACTTTCGAAGCAGCTGATGTCTATTTAGATGCTTTTGAAAGGCTGGCTATTCGATTAGAGGTGCTAGAATTACGCGAAATCACTTTAAAGGGAAACAAAGGGTTTACGATATCAAATCAAATCAAATCAAAACAAACATTTTATAGCTGATTAAAAAAAAAAAAGAAAGAAAGAAAGGAAATCATTTTGAGCTTGGTGAGGGACATTGTTGGCCACTGTTTCTGGCGTCACAGTAATAATTTACAACGGCAATTTATGATATGCTTAGTTTCAAAAGAAAATTTTACAACCTCATAGTACTATGGTTTTCGATGAGGTTGCAAAATTTTTTATTTTGAAACTAAGCATATCATAAATTGCAAATAAATGAAACAAATTCTCGGTTTGGTTATCTCGTACTTTTTCATATTGTCATCTGCTCGTTTTCATGAAAAAATTTAATTTTTCAAAAAATGAAATGTCTGAAAAATTATTTAAGGGTTTTAAACGATGTTTGATCCAATGGACCAATAAAAACTGCGATGTCGTATACCCTTTAAATAAAAATTCAAAATGAAACATTTAATGTTATAATTTATTTAATAATGCTATTAGAAGCAAGAAATGGTACAGCTACTTCGAGACGCTCAAAAATACTTGGATCACCGAAGAAAACGGTTTAATACAATAATATTTCACTCGAGCAGTTCTCAACCTTTCTTTTTTGTATTTTAATTTTAATTTTAATTTTAATTGGTTGAGAACCGCTGCTTTAGTTCACAGAGATTGATTGTTGTCTGTTGTCTATTTCGCTAGGTCGATGGATGAGCAGACAATGGACGAATCGTACAAATATTCTTACGTGATAACTCGGATACCCGAAGAGTGATTTGTTTACGCATAACTCATTTTCAATTTTCATGAACATAATGTAAAAAAGGAAAAATAAGTCGAGAAGTAGCTTAATGTGATTGTTTCTCTATAATAAATATGGACTAATAAATTTGCAGAATAATTTGCTCGAAAAATAAAATAAAAAAATGAAAACTTTATTTCACACCAGGCGTCGTGAGTGTAGGTTAGTGAGATGACGACACATTTCCACCAACCACTCGTGTTTTGACCTTGGAGCGAGTCAGCGGGATTTTAGCTCGAATTTAGTCTCCTATCGTATTGCATCGCGAGTGGTCAGTAAAAGATGGCTGAAGACGGAGCCGGGGTTTCTTCGGAATTTAAGTTTTTCGAGGAATTTAGCAAGAACGAGGAATTGATTTCTATCGAAGATGACGGTATTCAATTACGTTCGAGCAGTTGCTACGTGAACGAAGACGATTTCGACGGCGAAGTGACAGATTGCGCTCTGCACTATCTTTACTCGCAGTAAGTTAACCTGAGTCGAGTTAAGGCACAGAGGCGTAGCCATTTTAGGCTTATTTTCGCCGGTATATCGGTAAATCACCATCAAATCTGCATAAATCTCTCAATCTCTTTTTTTTTTTTTATTAAAAAAAAATCGTTCTAACATGTCAGATTTAAAAAAAATATTGAAAAAGTAAAAAAGGAAAATATTTTTTTTTCTCGTGTTGACTCATCAACGGATATTTGTAAATTTCCCACCGCGTGACTCACTGCGCTGTAATTACCGAGTGAAGTGAGTAAAAAGTAAAGAATTCGACCTAAGAAATAAATATTTTAAATTTTCCGACCGTACCGAATTGTTTCTGTGGATCAAGGAACTCATTTCATAAACTATTTTTGTCGGCCAAAGCTGGCTCATTCATTTGCTATTTAAAAAATTGAAAATAAATTTTAAAAAAATTATTTAAAAATAAAATTTTACCGTTTTTATTTGATTTTATTTCTTAACACTCGATAACATCATGATCGTATAATTTCATGACTCATTCCTTTTTATCATTATTTAATTCTCGATCCGGTCTTCTCTATTTCGCCCTTCAAACGGTCGGTCGGTGAAGCTGAAGCTGAAGCAGTAAGATAGGCCTACGATAAGGATAAGGCGGGGCAGTTGATAAAACATAAAATAAAGAAAACTCAATAAGAAAATCTATTTTAACCTGCAATTGTGAAACTGAAAAATTCGATTATTTATTTGACGTGCAATGTGTAATGGCCGTAATGGTGTCAATTTTTCTCATCCGATATCAATTTGTTTTTAATGTCATTTAATTTTTATTTCCCTTCATATTTTTTTAATTATCTCACCATTCATTTTTTAAATCAAGTTCGATGACCAGATATAACGATTTTAACGGCCCGCCTAGCATGTGTTTTGATTTTTATTCATTTTTTTGATTTTTTTTTAATCAGGAGTCACATTTTGAGACTTTTTTTCTCAAAAAGTTATATATAGACGTTAAAAGTGTATAAAATATTTTTTAAAATTTTTTTAGTAAATGCCCTCACTTGTTGGCGGCTGCTGTAGCTCGCGTTACTCGTGACGAACTCAAGTTAACGGATTTGAGCGAATGCCAACTTCGAGAGAACGGAGAAGTGCACAATATTCGTGGTAAAAAAAATCAAAAATCAAAAAAATCATTTATTTAAAAAAATTATCAATTACTTTTCATTTCTATTTTAGTTCTCGATGCCAGCAAACTACAAGACGTAATTCGACATAAAGTGCACGAAATTTGCGAACAATGGCGGCAAAATCCGATTTTTACAAGCGAAAAACAGAAATCGTGGCCCGTGTCTTGTTGCGCTGTTAAAAATACTCGTCGTAGAATGGAAGACAAACACGTTTTAATACCGGATTTAAATATATTTTTCGGCTTGGAAGTAAATTTTGTTTGGATGTAAATATTTAATTTTTTAAATTCTATTTATTAATTTGAATTTCTAGGATAAAAGTCCTCAAGGATTTTTTGCAATTTTCGACGGCCACGCTGGAACCGAAGCAGCAAATTACGCTTCGGTGCATTTACATCATCACATAGTTCGTCATCCGGATTATAGTGTGGATATTCACGCGGCTGTGAAAGATGGCTTTAAGAAAACCGATGACCTCTTCATAGAAAAATGCAAACGAGAAGTAGAAATAAAAAATTTAAAAATTTTTTTTATTAGATTTTATTAATTATTATTATTATTATTATTATTTTTTTTTTTTTTTAGAATTTAAAATGCGGATGCACCGCGATATGTTCTCTAATCCAAGAAAATGCACTGCACATAGCGTGGGTCGGCGATTCCCAAGCGTTTCTCATCGAAAAGGGAATAATTAAAGATGTCGTAACTCCGCACAGACCATCCCGCGAAGATGAGAGAAAACGAGTCGAAGAACAAGGCGGTTGCGTCGTGTATTTTGGAACGTGGAGAGTCAATGGAACTTTAGCAATCTCACGAGCAATTGGTTTTTAATAAATAAAAGGAATTTAAAAATTCAATTTAAGTTAATTTCTTGTTTTAGGTGATAGCGAATTCAAACCGTACGTGTGTAGCGAACCGGACATTGTGACAATCCCCCGTGTTGGAAACGAAGACTTTCTAATTATGGCTTGCGATGGTTTATGGGACGTGACGACGCCCGAAGATGCCGCACTTACTGTCTACAAATGTCTGATCAATGCACCTGGTAATTTAAATGAAAAAAAAATTGAAAGAATTTTTGTTTTGTTTTTTATTCAAATTTTTTAATGTTTTTATTTTTTATCTTTTTTTGAATAGATAATATCGATGACATAAGTGAAAAATTGGTCCAGTTGGCGGTCCAACGTGGTTCAACGGATAACATTACCATAATAGTTATTTTTCTTCGCGATCCGAAGGAAATATCGCAAGATGGCGTTCCAGAACCGTTAAAAAACGCACTAAACGTTGCAATTCACCAAGAATCGAAATTACCAGACGGTATCATCACAAACGGCGAATCGCCCACCAAAATACCGAACAATCTGTGGATGAACAAAGACGAAGACGCCCAACTCCTCGAGGAAAATCGAATTCAAGTGGGAACCGAATCGAAAGTTGAAAATATCGCCGAATATTTCTTACCTCAGACGGAAGAGGAAACGAAAAACATGTTTTCCATCGAAACCCTCAACTTGGAGTCGAATAATCAAATCTCATTGTCCACTTTCGACAGCGCCGGTGCCATGGCGATGCCGACTCCGCCGCAATCTCCCAAAAGCGAAACAAAATTGTCACCGCAAATAGTTCCTATCGATGTGGGGGTCTTGGAAACCGACTCGAACGTCGTCAGTCACAGCAATTTATCACCGAGTGCGCCCGTCTTCATTCCGCATTCTTTCCTCGCCCAAATGCAACCGAATGCGACGCAAACCGAAGTGAAGCTCGATGCCGACTACGACGCTATGGCCGAGGACGCCGTTTTTGTCGGGCCCATTCCTGATACTGCGCCCGTTGCCGAGGACGTTGTAGACGACGAGTCCGAGGAAGGAGAGGATTGGCGCTACCTTACGGGGAGCGGGGTCGACGCCAATGCTCCTACGCAACAAGTTTGTGATTTGTTTACGCATAAATCGACAGAAGCGACTGAATTGAAACTCGATTTCGATCCATTAGTTGCGGAAATGGAAGTAGTAATCGATACGAAAGAAGTTGCTCGAAGCGAAAACACGTTTGAATCGACACAAAGCGCACAATTTGTCGGATTGCAACTCGACTTCGATCCATTTGTTCCGGAAAGGAATTTCGAAGAAATCTCCGAGGTGAAGAAGGTGGAGGACAAGGACAAGGTGGATGAAATGCAATTAATTGATTCGAAGGAAAACACGTGGACTGCTGCGGACGAGAATTCGCAAATCGAAACGTGTTTAATGGACATAATAGCTGACGAACCGTTCAAAGACTCTTTAAATCGTGTAGTCGATTTAATGGCGGAGTCGGAACACGATTTGATGCCTGCGTCGTCGAAGGAAGACGATTTGATGCCCGCGTCGTCGAAGGAAGACGCTTTGATGATCGAATCTGCGCCACAACTCGCCGCGTCGCCTGTTAAAGAGGTCAATGACGACTTCTCGGCGCCGTCCGTCGTATCCGAGAAACAAATGCATGCGCCGGAGGAGGACGCTTTGATGGCCGAATCTGCGCCACAACTCGCCGCGTCGCCTGTTAAAGAGGTCAATGAAGACTTCTCGGCGCCGTCCGTCGGATCCGAGGAACAAATGCATATGGCGGCGGCGGAGGAGAATGCTTTGACGGTCGAAACTGCGCCACAACTCGCCGCGTCGCCTGTTAAAGAGGTCAATGGCGATCTCTGGGTGCCGTCAGTGGTGTCGGAAGAACAAATTCATGCGACGGCGGCGGCGGAAAAGGAGGAGGAGGAGAGTGCTGTTGAAACGCCAAAGAGTAAAGAAGAGAGCAAGAGTAAACAAGTGGAACCAGCAGCCGCACGGAAAGTAGCCGCATCGAAATCTCCCACAAAAACGCCCGTTTCTAAGTCGAAGATGTCAGCTGCTGCGTCGACCGCTCGAACTTCGCCGACTGCTAAACCCATCACGCAACGAAATGTCGTTCCTAAACCCGCAACCACGCTGGGAATTGAAAAGAAAATGGCGACCAAATCGAGCGCAAAGACCGATAAACCGTTAACGAAGACGAAAGCGACAGCGACATCGACATCGCCATCGAGGCCGGAAGTAGTTAGATCGACGAAAAGCAGCTCGGTCCAAGCGATGACCACATCGAGGCCGGTTGCAGCTTCGTTGACGAAAAGTCGCTCGGCGGAAGCGAAAACGACAACTTCGACGACGAGAAATGTCGGCGGCGCTTCTAAGTTAGGCTTGAAGAAAACCCTGGCGACATCGACCGTGAAAACGACCACGACAGTCACGTCTAGAGCGAACGCCCCGACTTCCGCTACGAGCACTGTGAAGCGGGCGACCGCGAGCACCTTTCCGAGAAATACTACGACCAAAACCAGCGCAAGCGCCAGCGCCAGTGCAAACACCAAAGACTCGAAGGAGACCGTCAACAAGCAAATCCTAACGAAAACGACCACGACTACGACGAGCAGAAGCGTGGCGCCGGCAAAGACTGCCCCTGTCACTATGAAGAAGACCACGACGACCACGCTGACCCGGCCCGCAACCACGCTGAAGAAAGCGGCTTCGGCGACCAGCGCGGCGGCAGCGACGGTCGCAGCGACGGTCAAGCAGAAGCGACCCACGACTGCGCCTCCCGCTAGGCCCAGGCCCCGCACTGCGAGCGGCTTGAAAAACGGGCCGGAAGGTCATAAGAAGGAGAAGGGCACGTTGGATGAGAAGACGAAGGAAGGAGTTGGTCACGGCGACGAGGCCGCTGTCGGTAACAACGAAGACTCCGCTAATCCGAATCAACGAGAGAACGGCAGCGGCAGCGGCGATTTGGCTTAGCTCAGCTCAGCTTAGCTTAGCTTAGCTTAGCTTAGCTTAGCTTAGCTTAGCTTAGCTTCGTTTGCGATGAATTTAATTTAATTAGAAATTTAATTAATCGTAAGATATTAAAAGAATTGATTAAGTTTACACTTTTCCGCAAAATGACGTCATCGTTTATCAATTTTCATCTTTTTGATAAATAATGAGTTAATAATGGGGAAAATGCGTTAAAATGTGGTTTTCTTCGTGATGGTGCTCTTCTATAAATCGTTGTAATGGTAACGCTGCTGCACTATTGTTTGAAGGTTAATGTTTCCCGTCGCGGTCAATTGCCATTGCGTTTACTTGTAATCGAGAGCTTCGTGGATAATTTTTGATTGACATTTATATAGAGAGAGAGAGGGGAAGGAGTATTTTTTAAAAGTGCCCATTTTTGCTACAGTTTATTCAAACTTGTCTACATCCCGTCCGGCTTTGAGGTTGTTGAAGCTTTTCTATTGTTCTTCTTTCTTTATTCATATGACTTCCATTAAGGTCTAAGGTGCTCTTAGAATTCTAAAAGACGAAAATGAAAATGAAAATGAAAATTAAACTACTTTATTTTTAATTTCTGCTTATGCGCGAGAATTGTTTATTATTTTTCTTTTCTTTTTTTGTTTTTGTTTTTTCTTTTTTCTTTTTTGTTTAATCTACTTAGACTAATTAATTTGTTTATCAATTATAAATGCATTTAGATTGTAGTCGATGTCTGTATTGAACAGTAAAATGATACACGAATAAATGAAATCAATTGTTCTTAATTTTTATTATTTATTTATTATTAATTTGACACAAAGCTCAGTTTTCGAGATAAAAATGAAAAAGAAAGTAAAAGCATTTTCTTCAAGATCCAGTTACAGTAATGAAATTAATTTCTTCTTTGTGGGGTCTATGATGTTTTTATAAATCTGCTTCAATGAATATTGAATGTACATTGATTTCCAATCTAATTTCAATGCATGAGTTTGGAAGGAATCCGAGCGTCGAGGATCGTGGGGTTCCCGTTGTTCCGAGTGGCTGTGTGGATTGACAACACTACCGCAACACCCAGTTCAATGGTTGAGTCGTTGCAATGATGAGGTGTTGCGGCAACGATCCCGTTTTGGTCTTGCAACAATATTTTGCCTACTGCAATAGAAATAAATAAAAAATAAATAAAAAATAGAATAAAATAAAAATAAATAAAAATGAATAAAATAAAAATAAATAAAAATAAAAAAAATAAAAATAAATAAAATAAAAATAAATAAAAATAAATAAAAATAAATAAAAATAAATAAAAATAACTAAAATAAAAATAAATAAAAATAACTAAAATAAATAAAAATAACTAAAATAAAAATAACTAAAATAAAAATAAATAAAAATGAATAAAATAAAAATAAATAAAAATAAATAAAAATAAATAAAAATAAATAAAAATAAATAAAAAATAAATAAAAATAAATAAAATAAAAAATACAAGGCCATGCAACTAACAGCTTCTTGACACCTAACCTTCTAAAATGATATAAAATAACGCAAAGTTTGAATGAATTCTAGGTGGCAGAACTGCATGTGACCTCAACAAGCGAGACCTCAACGGATACATACTTTAATTACTGTAACTAAACTCAGTTTCTAAAACATTGCGAGAAACTCCCATTGGTTGGAGCCTGTTTGCTTGCACATTAATACAAAAAAACCACCAAAAACCACATATGGTCATTTTTATGATCGTTTGTTCGTTTTAGGTTCGTTTGTTTTCGTTCATGTTCGTTTATGTTCGTTTATGCCCTTTTATGGTCATTTTTCGAATTATTTTTTTAAATGTATTAAAAAATTGCTGGAAAAAGCTCTAGCCAATGGGAGTTTCTTGCAATGTTTTGGAAACGGAGTTTATATAAGAAAAATATTTTAAGAAATAGGAATTTTAAGAAATTTTAAGAAATTGGTTCAATATAATGAATATCTGAGAATACACATTCTCAGATATTCATTATATTGAACCAAACGAAACCAAGTCACGGAAATGACTCATAGCCATTTTACAAAATCATGCGCCAACGAACCAACAGGTGTCGGTCTACCGGTAGACTAGCAGAGGTAAACAACAACACCGAGACCGACTGCGTGGCCGAGATGGCCGAAATGGCGGAAGAAAAAACTCAACCTAGCCGACTACAGCAACAGGTGCGAATAAATGTGAACGAGTCGAGCTACGACTCGGAGTCGGACGAAGATTCGTGCTACGAAACCAACGACGACAACCACGCGGAAAGAACTTGTTCCTCTATAAATTCGACCGAGGAAAGAAAATCGTTGCCGCCGCTGCTGCTGCTGCCGCCGCCGCCGCCTCCACCATCGCAGCAACCGCCCACGTCAACGAGTGAAAAAGTGGAATCGAGTGAAACGACTCATCTAAAGAGGCAATTGAAACATTTGAAGCGAACCAAAGACGATTTGCAGCGACAACTGCGCCAGAAATGTTCGAGCGAAGTGAAAATGTTGCGCGAACTCGGAGAAGTGAAAGCGAGTCACGTCGAGAGGGAACGGAAAGTCGCGGCCGAATCGCGAAGGGAAATTTACAAAGCCACGAGTCGAATTTCCCGCTTGGAGTTGGCGATCGATAAGCGCAAACAGGAGCTCGCTCGCGCTGTCAATACCAATAAGAAATTGCACGAGCAGAAAGAGGCGCTCGTCGAACGTCTCATGCACTGGAAGACCCAGGCAGGTCATCATAATGCCGATATCAATTGGGTACTTAACATTTTATTTCTCTCTGGACTGGACAAGGTTGATTGACCTCGAAAAGAAAAGAAAAAATTTTTTTTACTGCAATTCGATTTTTTTTTAGTAAAGTTGTAACAGATTTTAAGTTTTGAAGAAATTGTTGGTAACACTTGGCTGATGATCCCTTAATGAGAAACGACCTGACCTAGCAAACCATTGGCCATTGCTATTAGTATCTCTCGTTGCATGACGGTATAACACTCAACCTGACTCTAAACATGTTTTAAGGGGTTTACGAAATCACAAATTTTATAACCGAATAATTTTTGCTATTTTTTAAATTATTTAACTTAAAAAAAAATTATATTGTATTTTTCACGGCTAATTTGGGCTTGGTGAGATGTGGCCACTGCGGTTTCTGAGGTTACAACTTGTAAGAATCGCGTTTTCGATTTTCGATTTGGTCGGCAACTTCAACACTAGGTTTAAACCCTTTAAAGTTTTTTTCAAAAATGTCTGAACAAGAACAATTATTTAAAACTTTTAAAACATGTTTGATCCATATAAAAAATTTGATGTTGCAAACCCTTAAAGCAGACTTAGAGCAAGATAGTAGAAATGAAATGAGGTATCGGATGTTTTTTCGTATTCATTTTTTAATCATGTGATCAAGTTATGAATTGCTGGATACTTGACTCATCCTTAATACAGTCACGGAGTCACTATGAGAGCAGTGATGAGATGATGCTAATTAAATGCTACGGTACCTAAATTTAACCAAGTACCTATATGTTTGAACTTTGAATTATTCACAATTTCAATGGGAATGGTCACATTTTGTTTCGTATCAATAATTGGTTTCAAGTAGCAGTGGCAAGTGGCAAGTTGCAAGTGGCGAGTGGCAATAGCAGCTGTTGAAGGTGCACAACGGTTACTAATTTTCCATCTGTCTCTGTGGGTGATACGGATTAATTATTCGAATCGCATATTACTGGAAAATGCAATGCCTCCCAAGTTATCTCAGGTAGCGTATACTACTAGTGTGGTAAATTTAAATGTATTGCTAAAAGAGAGAGAGAGAGAGAATATGAGTTAAAGACGCAAGCAGCAACAGTCATGTATTGCTAATATCCCAGTTCAGTATTTCTATTTCTTTAATTGAAGAGCGGAGAGAGATTAGATTAGTACTTAGGTAAGAAAGCTCTGCCCTGTGCCTGTGCTCTGGGCTCTGGCATTACTTTCTTTTCGTTTTGGAAATTGTATACGTGAAATCAAAGCTCTGTAGACGGTCTGATCTAGAGTTTTGATGGCGTCGTCCTGCAGACCGAACACATACAATAGAACCCCAAACATTAGGGGTATTCAGAAACTGTCGCATAAGTGCGCAAATGCGTAAGTGTGAAAATGTGATTTCACACATGCGCACCGGAAGGCTCATAGGCTTCATGTTATGTTATGTGACTCACATGGGCGACTCACACTCACACCCAAAGAGGTGCGCATAGTGCATTTCACATGTGATTGCAAATGGTGGGCAGGCATAACTGCCTAGAACTAAAATTATGGTACCTCTTGCCTAGTATTAAAATTATATGGTACCAACAGTTATGGGTTTTAGTGTCACCTGGATCAATATGGCATCTCATTATTTTAGTACTAGACATGTGGTACCTTTTTTATAACTTTGGTACCATAATTTTAGTACTAGGCAAGTGGTAACATTTTTAATTTTGGTACCTAATTTTAGTCTTGGACATATGGTACCATTATTAACATTTTCAACTTTGGTACCATTTTCAACTTTTATACCATTTCAACTTTGGTACCATTTTCAACTTTGGTACCATTTTCAACTTTGGTACCATTTTCAACTTTGGTACCATTTTCAACTTTGGTACCATTTTCAACTTTGGTACCATTTTCAACTTTGGTACCATTTTCAACTTTGGTCCATTTTCAACTTTGGTACCATTTTCAACTTTGGTACCATTTTCAACTTTGGTACCATTTTCAACTTTGGTACCATTTTCAACTTTGGTACCATTTTCAACTTTGGTACCATTTTCAACTTTGGTACCATTTTCAACTTTGGTACCATTTTCAACTTTGGTACCATTTTCAACTTTGGTACCATTTTCAACTTTGGTACCATTTTCAACTTTGGTATCATTATTAACTTTGGTACCAAAGCTAAAAATGGTACCAAAGTTGAAAATGGTACCAAAATTAATAATGGTACCAAAGTTGAAACTGGTACCAAAATTAATAATGGTACCAAAGTTGAAAATGGTACCAAAATTAATAATGGTACCAAAGTTGAAAATGGTACCAAAATTAATAATGATACCAAAGTTGAAAATGGTACCAAAGTTAATAATGGTACCAAAGTTGAAAATGGTACTAAAATTAATAATGGTACCAAAGTTGAAAATAGTACCAAAGTTGAAAATGGTACCAAAGTTAATAATGGTACCATATATCTAAGACTAAAATTAGGTACCAAAATTAAAAATGTTACCACTTGCCTAGTACAAAAATTATGGTATTTGATACCATTTTTAACTATACACAATTTGAGAAAACTTTGGAATATAATCGTCTTTCCCACCTGTTTTGGGCACTGAGCATGCGCAGTGTGAGTTTCACACACACACACTCACACACTTGCGCAATCTTGCATTTTGGTGTTTCAGAAACTTTGCGCACTGAGCATGCGCAGTGTGAGTTTCACATTTTCACAGTCTCACACTTGCACACTCATGCGCTGTTTCTGAATACCCCTAATGTATTGAAGCAGTTATTTTATTATTATTATTATTATTATTATTATTATTAAAATAATAATAAAACAAAAGTCAATTTCAAATTTTTCACTTTTTAAAAAAAAAAAAGATTTTAATTCTTTCAATAATGGGGTTAATGCACTGGCCTCATATCTCATTGCTCACAGGACATAGGCTTGGGTACCAAAATGTTTGAAGGAGTTTTTTCGAACTTCTTCTGCCTGTTGACTATGGGTTTTCACTAGGTACTATAATAAGTCAGTTTTAGAGTCAGTTTTTGTCAGCTTATGGCGTGTATGGTCATGTAAACCTTATTTTCTCTTTGTACTCTGGTTTCTCTCATGTATGTCGGAAAACTTGGTCTACTTTAGGGACACTTGAAGTGGGGATGGAATCAAGAATGCATCTTGTATTAGAGTACTCATGCTGGACATGTAGGGCCATGAGACCTGGGGAATAATTTACTTGGTTGAAGAAGAAACATATTGAAGTGGGTCCCACGGGGCAAAAGTGCGCCGAGCAGTAGTCCTCGTTAGCAAATAAAGTGTATTATTTTTTAAATAGTTGTTTATCCTGCATTGAGGGCAATATTTGAGCTTGCTGTAGTCCGTGGACTGCAGGGTGCAATTAACAAAATCTGGGTGTCTGTTTTTGGTACAGATCTAGTTGTGGTCAGTAATTATATGATTGGTTGTAATCTTCTCTCGACAATAAGAATGAGCACGCCAGAGATTCGGAGGAGATTTGGAAAGAAAATTTAAATGGAATTTTGAAACTTCCCTTATGAAAATGGACCTGCAGCTTTTTTGCAGCGTTTGCAGACAATTTGCTACAAATATTTCATAATTTTCCTGCAAACATCTGCATTATGCTTGATTCCCACTTGGCAGAAACTCAGACAGAAAATTTTCTGCTGCAGAAAATTTGTGCAGAAAAGTATGTTTTTCTGTCATTGGTTCCCACCTGTGGACTGAAAAGTGGGCAAAAAGTGCAGAAAAGTAGAATTTAAAACTGGATGCCAGCTAAGGAAGGCAATTTGTAAACACTGCTGCTTTCTACACTCAAAATTTTCTGTCGGAATTTCTGCCAGTTGGGAACTAAGCATAAAGGTAGGTTTTGCAGCTGCAGTAAATTGTTTGCAAATAAATAGTTGCATAGGAAGACTTCAAAATTTGTCTGTGCAATATACTTGCTGCAAATTTCTGCTAATGTATGCAAAAAATCAGTTGCAGATAAATTAAAAAATTGCTGCTAACATATTCTGCCACTTTTAGTTGGCAGAATCGATTGTTGCAGAAAACTGCACACCATTTCCATAAGGGTTTGTAATAAAATTTAAATAGATTTAAATAGATTTAAATAGATTTACATACCGTATATACTTAAAAGATTTGGATTTTAATGGATTTAGCCTAACTTTTGTAATTGTTTTTTTATTGCAGCATAAGAAACTTGTAAGTGAAAGAGAACGATCACTAGTTAGGAAATCAACAACTCTTTCTAATCAGATTGGAAGACTGGAAAGACAATGCAAGACACTTCAAGCAGAAAATGAAGATTTGGTAAGTTCATGATTGTCGACTTAATTGTATCTTCAAACTACAACAAATAACAAATTATGATTTACGGCAGTTAAGTGCAGGGCAGGGCCAGATTTAGAGCTATGGGGAGTCCGGACAAACAAATTGTGGAGGTTTTTACTAATTTTTTTTAAACATTGATGAAACCCAATTTTGAAAAAATATATCATTTTGCTCAGCTCCCTCAAAATACTTTCCAAATTTATGGCACATGGTTATGAGTTACCTCCAATACCTTCATCTTCTTTTACGTTCGTTGGGGGCGTTGCTGTGGCGTTGCTATGGCGTTTTTGTTAAATTATCCAATGATCAACTTTTGTCACTGCTAAACTTTTGACGATCCTTTCTCCGAGGACATTGTCTAGTGACAGTGACCATGAGGAGAGGGCATTTACACACAGAATCTGACCGAGATAAGGTGTGCACCAGACGTGGGAAAATTGCAATACGAAATATGAATAAAAGGGAGACTTGATTCTCAAATCATGACAATATTTAATATGAACATTAACAGATAACATTAAATATACCGAGGAACATATATATATATATATATAGTAACAATTAGTATGAATAAATATGAACATTAGGGGCTACTTATACAATATAATAACTAATACAAATATACGAGACTTCTAGCTTCCGTTCCTGGTATCCTAAGTGGTTCTAAAGGAAAGGGAATCCATCAATCCGTCTGACGGTTGACTTTCTTAGTCGTCACAAGGTTTGGGCTGACCGAGTTGGGTGACACGGTTCCCAGACGGACAACAGTCGAGGATACGGTGATTTCACCGTATCACTCGATAAAGAGACATAACGATACTATAAATACCGGAGAATGAGCGTAGATGAGTGTTACTTGGCGATCAGCATCACCTAAGTCGAAGATCGACGTTCCGCATCGTAACATGCGTTCAGGAATCATTATTACAACCGAGGGTAGAGTGGTCAATAACTGTCAAGTCCCACTAAAACCACTCACCGATGTGTCAATATATGTGCTTAGGTTGAAATGTATATTCGCGGTACATAGGCTTCCGTGACATAAATGCCACGACTACTACGGTCTTTACGGTTTTGCACCAGCCGGCTCGTAGCAACAAAGCTTTTTGTACCACATAAATGCAAGTAACTGTCGGCAACATATAAATATATCTTTAAGGAACTTTAGGGGGCCCGGAACTGAGCTCTACACGGACTTATATAGTGGACATTCCCCAGGAGGTCGGACTGTGTCCAATGGGACCGCAGTACGACTCATGGGAACGTCCACTATGGGGAGAAATGGGTCACAGGTGTGATCAATTTCCCCTCTGCATACCGACGAGAATAAGTATCGTGGTCAACAGACCACAGTAAATACCTATCCCCAGATAACTTCCCATGTTAGAATGATAATATATACTATTATCATTCGCCATAATTCATAAAACGAACACACTTATGAAATATTTACTGATCAAATATTATTAAACTAAGCATGAAACCAAAACTAGGCAACATAAATAGATTTTATTCGAATATGGCGCGACATAATAGTCCGCGCCATCTAGTGGTAGAATAATAAGGCAATTGCCGAGATTCGACCGTCACACATCATCTCGCTTTATGCGTGAGACAACTGACTCGCGCGCAAAGCATATTCATCCGAATTTCGGAATGAAGGTATACACGAATCTGGCAAATAACCTTATTTATTCTACTAGCGTCTTTTATATTAACATTTAGTAGCATTAATATATTTCCCGTATGATCCGAAGAAGGAAGTTCGTCCATATAGGTAGATCAGAAAGTCACGTGACATCTTGATCGTATACATTCTGGAAGAATCCACTGTGAACATTTAGATTCACCTTAAATACTTCGTAATGATACTTAGAGATCTGGTCATGTATTTAACTAATTTTTGAACTAATAAAATAGTACAAACCTTAATCGGATATTAATGAAAATGGAGTCACTCGTATTCATGGGTACGAATTGCCGGAGAATATAAAGAAGATTGAGTGAAAAATGGAAAATAATTTATTTTTTGGAGTCCCTTCGACCTGACGAGACCCAAATAAACAAAACAAACGTGAACACTGTACATTAAGATTATAGAATTAAAAGGATAAACTTAAATATAACAGATTGTTTTGATAATTGGCCCAATAGTCTTACTTGAGAATGTTGGGTCTCTTACTGACGAGAAAAATAAAATTGACGAACATAATTCGATAATCAATTCTAAAAGTTATGTAAAAGAATGATTTAAATTTACATTGAATTTTACCAAAAATAAACATGATATTCAGTAAAAATGGTATATACAAAGAGGAAAGTCAGGCAATTTAAGTCAAGTGACTTGAGATACTTGACCGAGAATAAACAAATTATAGATAAAGAAAAAGGTTAAAAAGTGAAACATCAGCACAATGTCCTGCCTATTCCTTTGGCTCAAGTTTCTTGAAATCTCTCCACTTCTCTGGCGTCTCCATAGCCATGGCGACTTCTGCTGGGGTGTCGACGATTATGGGCCCTTCTGGTGGAGTTTCGCTCTCTTCGACGCTGGGGCTCGAAGATTCCTCATTTGGGGTTTCCTTGAGTTCTACAGCTTCGGATTCGTCCACCTCCATCGGACTTACGTCACGTGACGCGGCTCGTCCTTCTGCTTCCCGAAAAACATTCTCGAGGAGGACCTCGACAGCCTCCACGAAGGCTTCCCCCTGTTGGGATGTCTCAGCGGAGACATATCCCTAACCCTGTCGACACTTGCCTTCAATTTCCGAATCACCTCGCCTTCAGTTTGTGGGTGTGCAGTGGCATCCGCAAATTGACC
>JH431663.1:259521-286859 GCA_000239455.1 Strigamia maritima | reverse complement strand
AAAATAAAACAACTAAAGAACCACCAAAATACAACAAGAAAACAACCACAACACAAAATAACAACTAAAATAAATAAACAACAACCAAACACAAACAAAAGAACCAAAAACAAACAACAACTAAAGAACCATCAAAAACCAACAAACAAACAACCACAACATTAAATAACAACAAAAATAAATAAAAAACAACAACCAAATACAAACAAGAAAAACCCAAAAGAAATACAAAACAAACAACATCAAAAATATAAATTCTTAAAATTAAATTTTTAAGAATATTTAAAGGGTTTACGATATCAAAAATTTTTATGATTGAATAATGTTCGCGACTTATTTATTTATTTTTTTAAAGTTTCCAGAACACAAAAAAAAATCATTTGTAACCCAAACAGCTTGTATGAGCTTGGTGAGGAACATGGTTGGCCACTGCTGGCAAGACGCTGTTAGTATTCTGTCACAGTTGGTAATCCCCATGTTATGGGGAAGGAAGGTTTACGTCACAACTGGTAACAATCACACAAATTTTCGATTGGACAATATAAAAAAGCGAGACCAAATCGAGAATTTGCGCGATTGTTACCAGTTGTGATGTCAGAACACGCACCCTGCCACCAGCAGCAGCTCAATTGAGTTGTTTCGGATTCAAAATGACTTTTTTTTAAAAGCGTTCTGATAACTTTAAAAAATGAATAAAAATCATCTTAGCCATTTTAAGAAATGGCAAACATTATTCAGTCATAACATTTTTGATGTCGTAAACTTTTTAATGGAACAATAAAAAACATGATGTCGTAAACCTTTTAAGAAAAAGAATTACTCGGTCAATTTGCTGATACAGAATCCATGCAGCTCTTGGCTTGTTTTAAGTGTACAGTTGAATGGTTTAAGCACATGTACTTTACATATGACACCTGTAAATTTCAATATGCATTGTACAATAATTTTCAATAATTCCCACAATTTATTTCATTTACCTGTAATTTGAATTTTTGTAAAAAAAAATAAAAATTAATTTTCTTGCCATTTTCTTGCCAATTAACATCGCGCCTCACTCAGATCCGACATAACAGGTACTGTTGTGCTTCGTCTTGCTCCTAATGTGCTTTAACCCACCACAAATCCAGAACAACTCAAACGCAAAAATAATCTAATCTAAATTCATGTACAACCCAGTGACATAAAGTTAAGTACACTCCAAAAAGTGGACTTAAGGGTCCACATAAACCAAATAAATTAAATTAAACAATATTATAAATAATAAATTAGTAAAGTAATGCTTAGTTCCCACTTGGCAGAAAATTTTCTGCTGCAGAAAATTTTGAGTGTAGAAATCAGTTTACAAATTGCTTTCCTTAGCTGGCATCCATTTTTAAATTCTACTTTTCTGTACTTTTTTCCCCACTTTTCAGTCCACAGGTGGGAACCAACGACAGAAAAACATACTTTTCTGCACTGCAGAAAATATTCTGTCTGAGTTTTTGCCAAGTGGGAACCTAGCATTACAGAGAAATTTGTTTTCTCAACAGTAGTCAAAAAATTAAGTCCACCGTCAACAGGAGTCAAAATAATAAGTCCACATGCAACTAATGCTTTGTTGCATCGTCCTATGCTTTCAAAATGTCTCGTTTGCGACGTAACCTGCTTGCCATGTTGAATGCATGTTAAATGATTCTTGACTTATTCCAGCTCATTCCCAGTGGAAAATTTAATGCAACTGATTTTTTAGTGTATGCTATCATCTCAAAAAATATTTCTTCAAATATATTTTTAATTATTGATAAATGTGTCCACACACTAGGTGCGTTCAATTTGATTTAGATAAATTACTAGTTGACTTAACTGCTAAGTTGACTTAAACTCATTACATGTGACGTCATAGTATGGCAAATGACAATGCTTAAGGTAATTAATCTCACTTAAGTTGCGTTCAATATTGCCTGAATAAAATTCTTAAGTGTGTAGTTGACTTAAAGTGACAGGATATGATGTATTTGACTTAGTCATATTCATTTAAAACCTCCTACTTTAGACATCTTTACTTAAGTTACCCATCTTAAGCATGTCATTTGCCATAACTATGACGTCAAAAACGTCACATGTAATGAGTTTAAGTCAACTTAGCAGTTAAGTCAACTGAGTTAATTTATCTAAATCAAATTGAACGCACCTACTGTATTACAACACTAAAGTCTATTTACCTATAAGTTTGGAGTAACTGGGATTGGTCGGTGGACTGATCGCAGGAAAGTATTCAGAAATGCACCAAAAATAATTCAAACTTTCATTTTGCCATCAGACAATCAATTGTATCCTGGTTAAGAATTCATCTTTCAACAAGATGGTATAACAATGTCATACAACTAATTCAACTAAGGTATGGCTTCAATTCTAATAAGTTCAGCTTCTGATCAAGGCCAAATAACCCAAATATATTTGAAGAAACATTTTTTGAGATAATAACATACACTAAAAATCAATTGCATTAAATTTTTTACTGGGAATGAGCTAGAGTAAGTCAAGAATCATTTAACATGCCACGTCGCATGCAGGACATTTTGAAAGTATAAGACGATGCAACAAAGCATTAATTGCATATGGACTTATTATTTTGACTCCTGTTGACAGTGGACTTAATTTTTTGACTGTTGTTGACAAAACAAATTTCCCTGTAACTTGGGCTACAGTTAACGTATTTTAATTTTTATTACTTTAATTTAGGGTTTTGTGAACTTAACTTTATGTCACTGGGTTGTATATAGGTTAACCATGTCGATAAATTAGTATTAATGATAGATAAATTAAGATAATGTGTCGGCAAACCTGGCGGTAAACTGACTATAGAATGGCTATTATTGCTATTAAAAATTAAAATTGACATCAAAAGTACCCAGCCACGTCGTTTCTGCATCAAGATTATTTGAATTCCTATCCTTCTTATCTTATCTACATTCGTTTGTACCATCTGTTATAGTACAAACTTTCTCCCAAAAAAAGAGCCAAAGAAGCAAAACCAAAATGAAATCCACTCGCCAATTAGCCATTGCATTGGCACGTTAGGTAAGAATCCCAACACAAACATGTAAAATCTTAAAATATTATTGTTTTAGAATATCATTTTCAAGGCACACAGGGGATAGGCCACAAAACGTTTTTTTTTCAATAACTAACTCAATACACAATTTTCCATTTGGTAAATCGAATTGGTCATTTAATTTAAGATGTCGAATTAAGGATTGCATTTCCAAAAAAAACACCAAAGTTTGTATTGAATAATCCAAATTATACAGATATTTGCTAAAAAGTGATTAAAAACAATAATATTTCCTGCAAAATTAAGTACAGTAACTGGAAAGTAAATATAATAATTTGTTTTTAAATTATTGATAATAAATTATCACAGATTAAAGACACAGCAAATAATATGTAATCTATTTCTTATCGAATATTATATCGATTTAAAAGTCATATCAACTGTTATAGCAGTAATGACTTCTTTTACAAGATTACTTTTAATCAACCGCAGTAGTGTAACAATAGGAGAACCCATTCAAAATACGAAAATTGCAATTTTCAACCATTAATGTCATAATATGGGTCAGAAAAAAAATTCACAAAATTAGTAAGATTTCTTAAAAATTATGACAAATCTTTACAAATTCAAAATTAATACGATACTCAAAAAATTTCTATTTCTCAAGTTTACGATTGCACCCACAGATTTGGAGCCGGCAAAGTGATGTTTAGACGAGGGCAAGGCAGAGTGAAAACTAAAACAAACCAAACTTTACTATAATTGACACCAATCACACAAATGTGATTATTAACTAACATACAATTTTGAATTTACATTTACCCATTTTATTCTTTCTGCACAGTATAAATTTTCGCTTTTCTCTGAAAATGCACTGCTTGTGTTTCCAGCGTAGCCACGTCAGACTTGCAGCTATAGCAACACTTCTTACATTATTTATGCTGACCGTCTATTACAATATCCATTCGTTTACCATAATCTCTAAACCTCTTAAACTTGCATTTTATCAATATCCCGATGAATATTCCAGAAAACTTTGGTTTATGAAACGCGGATGGATTCGTCCAGAGCCGACCGCTCGAGGAATGCGTCGCCCTCTTTGGCCCCCACGAATCAGACGGGGGATCGGATTGTCAACCAATTGATGTTCATGCCTCCACACATGCAAGAACTGACCAAAAATGGCACAAAATTAAAAACAATATTAATTTATGACGAAAATAGACGTTGGTCTGCATTAAAACCAGGTCGAAGGACGTTCAGTGGGTGCCCAGTAAACACTTGCACCTTCGGAGCTGACCCTAAGAAAACCGACCCAACAAATGCAGATGCCATCGTATTCGGTGACAAGTTTCACCCTGCTAAACATCGCCGAAAACCAAATCAAGTGTGGATTTTTTTTAGTTTGGAACCCCCAGTGCACAGTAGAAGCCTAACCAGCCTCAAGGTTCATCTAATAATGACAACAATGCAACCTAATCCACAACTAAATTGTTTTATTCTCTTTTTTTAAGGGGATCAACTGGACAGCTACATACAGACACGATTCAGACATTGTTGTTCCGTATAACAAATTTGTATCCTACGACCCAAACGTGAAAATTTTACCTCTAAAGCGAAATTATGCGTCGAGAAAAACCCGCAAAGTGGCGTGGTTCGTTTCCAACTGCAAAGCTATAAGCGGACGCCTTGACTATGCCCGCGAGTTGGCTAAACACATTCAAGTGGACATATACGGCAAGTGTGGGAATATGAGGTGTCCGATAAATCAAACTGAGAAATGTAGGAAGATGTTAGATACAGACTATAAATTTTATTTAGCATTTGAAAATTCGTACTGTAAGGATTACATTACGGAGAAATTCTACGAAACTGGATTACAGTAAGTTTAAGTAGTTTTAATCGAGTTTTGTAGCGAAATTAATTTTTGTTTTAATTTTAAGGCATGATGTCGTACCGATTGTATTAGGGGCGCGCAAAGAAGACTACGCAAACAATGCTCCACCACATTCCTTCATATCCATCGAGGATTTTGATTCACCTAAATCTCTTGCCAAATATTTGCATCGACTCGATAAAAATGACGGACTTTACAACAATTACTTTAGGTGGAAAGGAACGGGAGAATTCGTGAAAACAAATTTTTGGTGTCGTGTGTGCGCACTTTTACATGACGAACTCACCGATAGACATTATGAGAATATTGAAGATTGGTGGCATGGTCCTAATATATGCATAGACAAAAAATCGAACCAGCAAGAAACAAACAGCAAAAACAAAAGAAGAATAAAACAACAACAAAAAAACAACAAACGACCCACCAAAAACAACAAAAAACAACAGCTAAACAACCACCAAGAACCAACACAAAAACAACAACAACAAAAACGCACCAAAAAACAACAACTACTAAACAACAACAGAAAACAACAAAAACACAACAACTGAAAACAACAAAAAAGCAACAAGACCAAATAACAACAGAAATAAATAAACGACAACCAAAAACAAACAACAAAAACCACAGAAAACTACAAACAAACAACAAAAACAACAAAAATAGAATTTTGTTTAAATTAAATTTTAATTTTAAGAATATTTAATAAAAATAATTACTCAGTCAATTTGCTGGTATAGAATCCATGCAGCTCTTGACTCGTTTTAAACGTACCATTGAACATTTTAATCACATCTACTTAACCTTTACGGCACCTATAAATTATAATAGTAGAAAAATATTATAATAAAATATTTACTTCATTCTTTTTGATTTTTATCTCACCAAGGATATTAGTTTACTAAAATTAAAAAAAAAAAAATTTAACTGCATGGCTTTGCAAATAAACGTTGGCCAAATAGATATGCTCGATGGACATAAATTGCCAAATCGTAAACAACACTCCGACTAGCCATTTTGTTTTACTATTTCCAATAGATGCCTCTTCTCGATTTCGCGCCTAATTGTATTGTTGGGTGCAGACTCTTCAACAAAAACCACAGAAAATTACACAACAAAAATAGAATTTTTTTAAATTAAATTTTAAGAATATTTACTCAATTGTTTCATATTTTACCGTTTTATGGCGCTATATGCAACATTTATACAAACAAACATTAATCAGCCAATGCAATTCACAAATGACCCTAATCTGAAATTATGCGTTTATTTGCACAGTTGTATTGCTGTATTTCATTAAAATGAAATTTAATACATTCAATACAGCCATATGCGTTTTGAATACCTAACAATAAAATAACTTCAAACTTATTTAGTTTATACCTTATCCAATTTTTTTTTTTTTTTTAATTTCGTATCATATGATGACTATACGAAAAGCTATCGAAGAACCTTCAACTTGTCGAACATAAATTCCATCAGCTGTTAATTGATTCATAAACTTCTTTACAGCATCTGTGTCACCTCCAATAGTAACTGATGTTTTAACATTGAGACACTACCACAAACCACACTATTTGGACACAACTTCTTCGATTCTTCCCAATTCATGCCTAAAATTAAACATTATAATGTAGTTTCTGTTTTTGATATAATGTCAACAATCTCACCCACAACTGCCACGAGCCCTGCTGGAACATTTTCATCAACAACACATTGGCCTCTCCAATATGCAGCCAGTATGCTTTCCTCATGAGTCAAACACCCATCAATCAAACAATTCAAATTACAATTTAAATTAAATACATCGTTGTTACATCCAGAATTAATGACCGTTTAGTAATTAATTCACGTTCAATATAAATCGCAGTAACTACTTCACTCCGATCAAATCCTTTACCTATAATAAAAAATAAAAAATTATATATTCAACATCGTTTCCAAATTTGAATCAAATCAAGAGTATTGGAACTCACCGTCAGCATCAAAATCCCTGCTTTTGTCATCTTCCGACAAGGCCCCAATTCGCCAAAACTTAAGGATTCCACAGGGAGCAGGAACTAACGCATAAGTTTGACCCTACTGTAATTGCAGTGTCACAGTCAACGTAATAAATAAACATTATTTTTATTGTTGATTTAATGTGACGTAACTAATTTTTTTACCTTTGAAGTCAAAAGTGAAGAAAATTCGGTTGGAAACGATAGTAAATAACTCAGAAGTTGGAATCCATTTCATCACAAGTCATTGGAAAATCAGATTCTGAAAAACTAGGTGCAAGTGCAACAAACACTCCGGTGTTGGATCCGCGAACTAATTGAGTGCTAATTCCTGAAATAATGCAATTTATTTTTAAAAAATAGTTAAAATGTGAAATAAAATCATCTTGTATCAAACCTGCATCTAAAATTGCTTGTTTGCTTCATACACCACGTCCAGGAGAATTCGCAACTGTGGATCAGTTTGATGAGCTCGTCTCGAATGAAAACCAAAGAAACTCGCATCAAATTTGTTCAAATGTTTCAATTTTCCACTTCGACGCGGTATATCCCATAAACCTGCATCAAATCATATGCAACATTAATTAGTAATTTATCGGTTTTTGATTTAAAATCAGAATTTATTCATATTGCTACCGTTACCTGATGGCCATCTCCGACCCTTTTCTACTTTCAAAATGATTTTTTTTAAATAAAAATTATGAAATTATTCAAAAACTATTATTTTGTAGTATTGAAAGTACATTTTATTGATAGAAATTTATTTTTTAACAATATAAACTGTAATTTTGACTGTTTTACAATACCCCAATACCCCTGCATTCAACATTTAAAATTACATGCAAATGGAGTTGGCAGACTAGAGTTTCCAAATTAGATTGCATAAAGTTACTAGTGTTTTGGAATTATGCAGTTCTGAAACCCTAAACTTAAAAAAACCGATCGAAATGCTTATTTAACCCTGAAAGGTTTTAAATTTCATACACAGGAAATTGCACATGTTTAAGACATCAACTGCTGTCATAGATAACTAGTGGTATGCCTAAATCGGAAATTATATGGGAATGTAGTAATTATCTGTTTAATTTTGATCGACCGTTTCTGGTTCGCCCACTGCACCGCGACGGTCACCGGGACATCAGCCGCCGCCATTGAAGATGATGAGCAGCTCGGAAAATGCTCATTTGTGATCAAGTATAGTATGCGTGGAGATTTAGATTTTTGATTTGAGTTCTAATTACTCTTTTTTTAAAGTTTTTTTAGATTGATTTACGCCTATGTGTAAATAGGAATTGGAGAATTTGAGTTGTTTAGTTATGATAGCTTAATGTCATGTTTTTGTTTTTCGATTCAACTGTTTTTAAGTTAAATGTAATTAATTAAAAAATATTTATAATAAAGATCCTGAGTCAAAGGTAATAACTAATAATTACTTAAAATTTATTTACTTTAGGTATTGCTAGTGTCATTTGCATTGAAATGTGTAACCCTTTAGTTCATAAGCAAGCAAATTTATCCATTTTATGAAAGCAACTTTTGAAACAACAATTGTTTTCAAATTTCAATATCTAACAGTTAAAATTACATTATTACATATTACATTCAATCATCAACTTGAACTAAAATTATACAAAATAAAAATTTTAAATAATCAAGAAAAAAATTATACAAAGTAAAATAATATCACAAACCGAAAAAATTATACAATACTTGCCCAGTAGCCAATCAAGATAACACCAACTATCATCCTCGGATTTTATCTGGCACATTCTGAAAGTCAAAACACTATGCAAATATCACTACTTCACCAAACTATACTATCCTACATCTATCATCTATATAACCTATACCTAACCATAGTCATCTGTACAGTAATATCATCGTCACCTGTATCATAATTATCTCCATATAAAACACAATGTGTACCCCACAACTGCAACCACAACCGCAAATTCAGCAGCGCCAACAATCAATTCTACTCGATGTAGTTTGCCTCGTATTTGTTTTCGTAAAAACACATTATACCATAACCGCAATGTGTGCATCACATTATACCATAATAACCGCAATGTGTGATCACATTATACCATAATAACCGCAATGTGTGATCACATTATACCATAATAACCGCAATGTGTGATCACATTATACCATAATAACCGCAATGTGTAATAACATTATACCATAACCGCAATGTGTAATAACATTATACCATAACCGCAATGTGTAATAACATTATACCATAACCGCAATGTATAATAACATTATACCATAACCGCAAAGTGTGATCACATTATACCATAACCGCAAAGTGTAATAACATTATACCATAACCGCAAAGTGTAATCACATTATACAGTATACCATAACCGCAAAGTGTAATAACATTATACCATAACCGCAAGTGGGATCACATTATACCATAACCGCAAAGTGTGATCACATTGTACCATAACCGCAAAGTGTAATCACATTATACCATAAAAACCCAAAATGTAATCACATTATAAGTTACCATAAAAACCGCAAAGTGTAATCACATTATACATAAAAACCGCAAAGTGTAATCACATTATACCATAAAAACCACAAAGTGTAATCACATTATACCATAAAAACCACAAAGTGTAATCACATTATACCATAACCGTAACCATTTATAAACTGCATTTTAACCGTAGTTTTGCCGCTTTTGATGCTTTTGTTCCAAACATCATTTATTTATTTTTTAATTTCAGGCCGAAATTGACGAATGTCAAAACTAAGAGAAGACTTGGAATGCCTTCAACAGCAATGAAGTAATGTTTTTACTAAAATTTCGGATCAGTAGGTGGTCAAAAATGACAGGAGGCAAAGTATGATTGATTGTAGATGCTGCTGAATTTGTGACTTAAGTTACAGGTGTGATTGACCAACAAACCAGTAGTCAAGGAACAGCTTGGCAAAACGACATCAACTATAATCAGCGCCAAGTTTGTAAATCAACAAACAGTCCGCTGTTGATCAGGAGCCAGCGACAAAGCCACTGATGGCCGGCGACCGAATCATCGTTACCATAGTGGGATTGCCGCATGCACAGAGACCAGCTATTCCCAGCTATAACCGTTCCAGCTACGGCCGTCCAGATGGCCCCTGTGCTCGTTGTGATCCGACTGGTCGGACGAGAGCAATCGACATGTGACCAGCCGTCCAAACTATACCCGTTCCAGATATAGCAGACCGGCCGTCCAGCATACAGATCGTCGATTGGTCCCGTCGTCTGTGAAATCTCAGCCGAACCATTTAAAGCTGTGTTTGTTGGGTTGGGTTGGGTTGGATTGGATTGAATCCAGCAGACTGATTGTCGATTGTTTGAACCTGCGATAATTGTAGTTGATGTTGTTGTGGAAAGCAGTTCCTTGACTACCGGTTTGTTGGTCAATCACACACATACTTTAAGTCGCAAATTCAGCAGCGCCAACAATCAATTCTACTCGATGTATTTTGCCTCATCAAAAAAAATATTGAGCTTCGTATTTGTTTTCGTAAAAACCCATTATACCATAATAACCGCAATGTGTAATAACATTATACCATAACTGCAAAGTGTGATATCATTATACCATAAAAACCACAAAGTGTAATCACATTATACCATAACCACAATGTGTAACCATTTATAAACTGCATTTTAACCGCAGTTTTGCCGCTTTTGATGCTTTTGTTCCAAACATCATTTATTTATTTTTAATTTCAGGCCGAAATTGACAAATGTCAAAACTAAGAGAAGACTTGGAATGCCTTCAACAGCAATGAAGTAATGTTTTTACTAAAATTTCGGATCAGTAGGTGGTCAAAAATGACAGGAGGCAAAGTAGGATTGATTGTAGATGCTGCTGAATTTGTGACTTAAGTTACAGGTGTGATTGACCAACGAACCAGCAAGTCAAAGAACAGCTTGGCAAAATGACATCAACTATAATCAGCGCTAAGTTCGAAAATCGACAAACAGTCAGCTGTTGATCAGGAGCCAGCGACAAAGCCACTGATGGCCGGCGACCGAATCATCGTTACCATAGTGGTATTGCCGCATGCACAGAGACCAGCTATTCCCAGCTATAACCGTTCCAGCTATGGCCGTCCAGATGGCCCCTGTGCTCATTATGGTTTGACTGGTCGAACGAGAGCAATCGACATGTGACCAGCCGTCCAAACTATACCCGTTCCAGATATAGCAGACCAGCCGTCCAGCATACAGATCGTCGATTGATCCCGTCGTCTGTGAAATCTCAGCCGTACCATCTAAAGCGGGTTGGGTTGGGTTGGGTTGGGTTGGGTTGGGTTGGGTTGATTTGGGTTGATTGGTCAGCAGTTTTGTAGAATCCAGCTGACTGGCCGTTGATTGTTTGAACCTGCGATAATTGTAGTTGATGTTGTTGTGGAAAGCAGTTCCTTGACTACCGGTTTGTTGGTCAATCACACACGTAACTTAAGTCGCAAATTCAGCAGCGCCAACAATCAATTCTACTCGATGTAGTTTGCCTCGTATAACCGCAATGTGTGATCACATTATACCATAATAACCGCAATGTGTGATCACATTATGTCATAATAACCACACAATGTATGCATCACATTATACCATAACCGCAATGTGTGACCAAATTATACCATAATAACCGCAATGTGTGATTACATTATACCATAATAACCGCAATGTGTGATTACATTATACCATAATAACCGCAATGTGTGATCACATTATGCCATAACCGCAATGTGTAATAACATTATACCATAACCGCAATGTGTGATCACACTATACCATAATAACCACAATGTGTGATCACACTATACCATAATAACCGCAATGTGTGATTACATTATACCATAATAACCGCAATGTGTGATTACATTATACCATAATAACCGCAATGTGTAATAACATTATACCATAACCGCAATATGTGATCACACTATACCATAATAACCGCAATGTGTGATTACATTATACCATAATAACCGCAATGTGTGATAACATTATACCATAACCGCAATGTGTGATCACACTATACCATAATAACCGCAATGTGTGATTACATTATACCATAATAACCGCAATGTGTAATAACATTATACCATAACCGTAATGTGTGATCACATTATACCATAATAACTGCAATGTGTAATCACATTACACCATAATGGCAACGTGTAATCACATTATACTATAATTGCTGGTCCATAATTACATAAACACCCCATTATAACCACATTGTATGCAGATAAAAACCCCACTATAAAAACTGCAATGCATAATCGTAGTAAACTTAACAACCTGTGCAATCGCACCTATATACTGTACAGGTGAGCATGATGGTATGATGACTATAAAAAATATGTATCAAAAACATCCTTTAACCATAAGTATGATACTAATAATACAGAGTTTGTGGCAAGAACTTTTCCCTTATAATTATAACTTTTTGTGGGTTATAAGTAATGTTACACAAATGATAAAAATCTAGGTTTTAGTGCACAGTTTAGAAAAGCGAGTACTAAAAACTGGACATTTTTTCTTTTGCGTAACACTATTTATAACCAAAAAAAGTTATAATTATAAGGGAAAAGTACCTGCCACAAACTCTGTAATAACTTGTGCCTTGTTACCTGTACTAATACTATCGACCACTCAAAAACTAAAAACGCGCAAGATGTGAGTATGAAAGTTGGTGCTACATGCTAGACTAAATTTTTAAAAATAAAAAATAATAAATTCGGATAAACAAAGCATTATCACTGCTGTAATCATGTGCTGCTATTTCTACTATCACTGTCACTGATGTTGTTGCTACTGTTGCTGTCATTGTCGCTGATGTTGTTGCTACTGTTGCTGTCACTGATGTTGTTCCTTCTGCTGCCGATGTCAATGCTGTTCCTACTGCTGTTGATGTCAATGCTGTTCCTTCTGCTGCTGATGTCAATGCTGTTCCTACTGCTGCAGTCAGTGCTGCTATACTGTCAGTGCAATTAGTAATGCCACTGTTGTCACTGGACTGCTGTGCTAACTTAATGGCCTGGGTAAAACATTGTCACTGCTATAATTGATGCTGGTATTGCTACTGCTGCTGTCACTGATGCTGTCAGTGCTGTTGGGACTGCTGTGTAAAATACAAATTCACTATTATATATACACTTTCCTAGCCTTAACTACAAGTCTGGCCATCTATTGCATAGTAGCTAATTTAATATTTGTGCATCTTCAAATGATGTCTTCGCAGGCTGCAAGCTGCAAATTAATAACAACATTAAATAGTGCTATGTTATTGTTTTAGTTAGCTTATATAAGCTAACACAATAAATTAACACTAGAACACTTTTCATCTAACCCTCAGCTGATCTTCGCAGCCTGCCAGCTGAGAAGTTCTGAATTCACAGAATTGTTCCATTTATCAAAGTTCTGAGGTCATCTCACTGTTGAAGTATTTTCATGAGTTTTCATGTTCCTCTTCGTGTAAAATGTATTCACTTTTGAGCTACACAATTTTGGCTAATCAAGTTTTATGTCCATTTAGTGTTTGCTAAACATTTGGGATGACCCTAACAAATCTCTAAATCTGAGGTGGATTTCATCCTACGTGACCTAACCTAATGTCAGTCAACCACAAGCAAAAAAACTGCATGTTGGACACTAATTTTTGTGCTTGTAGAACGCCTCAGCTAAAGGAGCCCTAAATTCTCTTCTAAATTTTCTTTGATGGAAGTAATTAATTACTTCAATCAAAAAAGTACATAAAATTTAGTATATTTTTGTTTTTGTTTAATACATAAAAAAAATTTAAAAATAAAATCCTAACAAATGCTATCAAACTAAACACTTTCAATAAATACGGCCATTAAAAAAATTGTACAGTACGAATCTGATTTGATGTCTTCCGTGTTGCCTTCGCAGGTTGCAATTAAGTTGACACTGAAAAAATTCCTGAACCTTTGACCAGCAAACCCTTCTCTAATGGGTTGTCCCTTCTAACGGGCTAGGGCGAATATGAACCTAACTGCTGGCCAAAACTAGGCATACCTTATGACCAAACTCCAAAATCTTGCAACCTGCATCTTGAAATCTGGATTCCACTGCACACACAGTGGCCATTGTTCCACAAGTTGCAACTTAAAACAAGGCGAAGCGACGTGGCAATAACTAAAAATATAAAAAAAATCATAAAAATATTAATTTTATAACGACCAGATCAATTTAATAATGCTGAATTTCAATTTCCCTCTTTTCAGAACAAAAAACCCACAAAAAATCAAAATTACGTTCTAAATCAAGTCCAGTGCTTCACGTGTGCCTGTCCTCAAATAGTAGAGATCATTATAATGCTGTAATATTCTTAAAATATACCACAATGTGTAATGCTTTTCCTGCATAGCAAACATGAATCTTCATCATCAATTGTTTCTTATTTTACCGCTTTATGGCGCTATATATTATGCTTTCCAAACAAACAAACATCAAATTCAACGCAATAATCAGCCAATACGATTCACAAATTTGGCCCTATCTGAAATTACGCGTTTATTTCCACAGCTATATTGCTGTATTTCATTCAAATAATATTTAATACATTCAATACAGCCATAATGGTTTTGAATATCGTGTAATTAACCTCAAAAATCATCAAGTCGACCCGTTATCATGACTGACTACATGACCCTAACTAAGAGAAGAGAGCTCTATATTCCCATTCACGGAATCTTGAGCTAAATTTTTTTTACTTCTACATTGGATTATTTCTGCTAACTGATCTGTATAACGCTCCAGTTGTCATGGAAACAAAGTCTCATATTGGTCTTTAATTTCCACACAGGGGGAGAGGGATTTGGATTATTAAACAGAAATCATCTCATTTAGAAGTAAAAAATTTTAGCTCATGATTCCGTGAATCATTTTTATTTTAATAGTAGCTGCGACAGTTCATCCTCCAAAGATGATCTCCTCAAACACCGAATAAGTGGAAATCATTAGAAACCACAGAGTTACTCAGCAAGCTCCTGCTCAACTTTGATCCTACGGCTAATGAAAACCAAGAAGAAGAAAAGTTCCTCACAAAGTTGAAGAAACATAACAAAAAGTCAAAATTTATATATGCTGCAATACAAATCAATATTGCTCAATTAATTGTTGTTTTTTTTTTCATTTCAAACAGATGGAAGACAATCTGCACATCGGGATGCAGATATGACATCAATCATGAAGTGGCTAGATCAATGGAATTAAAAGAAGTTCAGTTATATGATCAATGGATCGTACATTGGACAGATACCGGTGTATCATTTGATAAAATAATGGAAATGAAAAAATACCAAGTAAATTTCTACACAACTTTGAATACTATACTAGTATAAACAAAACCTTTGAAAAATTCATAGAAAATCTACTATTATCCTGACATGACTGAAATTTGTCGCAGTGATTTACTCGCTCGAAACAATGTTCAAAATGTTTCCTTTGGAATACTCAATTTTCCCATTAACTTGGTGTTTACCTCAGGAGTAAGTATTTTTATTTAATTTTAATTTTTTTACAATTTGGACATTCATCATCATAACCCTCTCTTCAGGTATGCAGACTTGCATCACTATTTAGGTCATAAAAAACGCCCCTTGATATGTAAACCTGATGCTAGATATGTATACAAAGAAGGCTTAGCTAGATTTGTTACAGTGCAGTATAAACATGCAACTAGCAAAAATTTGGTTAGTTCCAAAATCATAAGTTATTTTCCTTAAGTTAAGTTAAATTTTCGTAAGTTACGTTACATTACGTTCAATGTGAACTAACCACATAATCTAACGTTGCTAAATTACGGAGATTACGAACATTAGCTGCAGATTTGGGTAATACATCGCTAATTATATACTGGAATAAATATCTATCTGCGAATAATTCTGGTAATTATTAATATATTATGTTTCAAATTTTCGTTCTTATAGAAGTTCAAGCAACAAAATCACAATTTTCCAAAAGAAAGAAAAAAATGGCACCGTAACAAAGAGTGCATCTTGCATTGAATTTCGCCGAGTGAACACAAGTTCGTTTGAAAATATAAACCTTTGTGTTTATGGGTTGTAAAAATATAAATCAAAGGAAATTTCTTACCTTGGTAATCGACGAATCAGCCCCAGTTAGTGGTTTAGTCTATTTTCCAAGTTTTCACGCGAGCACAAAAATGCACAAAAATCCTGGATGCCGCATAACTTCGAAACATGGTGGCAATTTCGATAACACGGATAATTAATATGTGTAGACTCACAAGTCAGTCCCACTAATGGTACTGGTAATCGCTTTGGTGGTTTATTTCCAACGTTTTTCATGTCTCGCGACAAAATGCAACAAAATGGCGGCTGCCGCATAGCCGTCGTGTCATAAACGGGCCGGTCATAAACATGGTGGCACTCAATAACCTGGAAAAAAGCGAGGAAAAAAGTCAGTAAATTGAATTAATGATACAGTTGTTAACCCACTTTACTGTTTTATCCGTTGTTTTTCTGTTTTCGGGTGCCTAGGACTCAAGAACTGCCTTCATGCTGCTGTCCCGACCTAGGTGATTGCATTGGTTGATGCTCGATACATGATACAGGAAGACCGATACCTAATTGAGTCTATGATAAGGTCGATACCCTGTTTAATGTTTTTATCCTAGTTTACTAACTAATTCCATTTAAAACCCTTTTTTAAACACGTGAAGTTTTTGTGATTTAAATTTATTGAAGTATCGAGTATCGGCGTTTGAGTAATGTTCGAACTTAAAAATAAACAATTAAAAATAAATTTCGTATTCGTTTGATATTCATTTTTTAATGTTGTATAATTGAATTGTAAAAGAAAATGAACAGTTTTTCTATTCACACACAAACATTGCAGCAATTTTTAATAACAAGTAAATACCACCGGATATTATAACATGGTAGTTGAGAAACATTAATTCCAAGAGCAGCCACAACAGTAAATCAATCCGAGTCTCGCAACAGGACTCACAGCCAGCAATTAAATTATAATTAATAACAATAACTTCATTATTTTTTTTTTTAAACATAAACATGGATTAATGTTGAGCTCACAATATAATATCCTAGATACAGTATAAACGAGAAAAAAAGAAAACAAAAAAAAAAACAGTTGCCTTAAAATGATAATTGAAAATAAAATCATAAAAATACAATCATTTCTTAAATGAGCTTTGGGAACACATTAAATTGAGATTGCAAAAAAAAAGAAGAAAAAAAAACTTGAATCCACAAAAATATACTAGTTTTATCGGACGGTATGGAAAAACAAATTCAATTTTAAAATAAAATGAAATTGTAAAAATAAATAATAATAATAATAATAATAATAATAATTACAAACTTTGTTTTCACTAATTATGCACTTATTTTTTCTTGCCTTTCGTCATGCTTTTACAATTTTCACTCCATAAACGAACAAAAATTAATTTTGCCGAAAAAAAATTAATTTTGCCGAAAAAAAATTAATTTTGCCGAAAAAAAATTAATTTTGCCGAAAAAAAAAAATTTTTTCGATGAATCCACTATGTTCGGTTATACATGGGTAGTGTTCGGACCGCGGAAAAGTTCCAGTGCCATCCCCGTTGCTGAGCGACCGATCACCGGCTCGGTACGAATCGCCGTAGACGGACAACATTCTGCGGGATTGTCGCCTTGCAGCCGTAACCGGCGTAAGCTGCCTCGTTACGATTAAGTTTTTCTCTGCAAATATATCAAGTAAATGCGTTTTATTAGTGACATTTTTAATTTACGCTAATTATATATGTGGTTAGGTTCTGCACATTCTTCACAGCGAATATAAAAGAGAAAAATGAAATGCATGCAGCCCTGCAAAACATCAAGCATAGACAGAGAAGTCGTCGCATTCTTGCTTCTGCACAATGTTTCCGAAAAACAAACTTACTGGAGCAAAAATGTATAGCTGTATATCTGTAGCTATTATAGAAACCAGCAATGTGGTCGCACTAAAACAAAATTTTGATAATGAAACAATTAACTGTAGAAAATAATAAATTTACCTGACTTCTTGTGCTATTTATCGACAATACTTAGGTTTCAATTTGTAAACACTCATTCCAACTATCAGGCCAAAAAAACAAATTTTTTTGTAAAATGCCAGCAGGAAGTGCATCTATTGAATCCCACACTGAAACCCAATTGATATTTAAAATTAAAAAAACAAAAAAACAACAAAAAAACACATTAAGTAAACTTACTTTGAACAGCCCACAGTTTATCAGACTCCAAATCGTGTAAATAAGAAACCAAATGACTTCTACATGAATTACTGATATTAGTTTTCTAATTGTCCGGTATGGTACTTGTACATTAGTTAGCACAATGAGCTAAATTTAGCTCATTGGTTAGCAGTATTATCACAAAAACAATTAATGGCGCTGTTAGAAAGTAAAAAATTTCAAATATCAAATGTGCCAGTAATTACTGGTAAATTAGATTAATAACAACATTTTTTTACCTCTAGATGTGCCTTGCCACCGTTCATGCAGGCCGCCATGCCTATTCGAGTGGTAATCACTCTGGCGAGTAAATCAGGCACTAACGCGAGCAATCTTTAAAAGTAATTAAATTAAATCTGTGTAATACCGTGTTTGTACCGTAGGTGCATGTGTTATTACGACCCATTTTTAATGAAAATTAAAGCGAGACCCTTAATGAATCGATAAACGACGTCTGGGTACCATTTCACCCTCGATTAAATCATATGCATTATATTATTGTATTTTCCAGGCACAGAAACAAACATCTACCACTTATTTTCTCTTTGTTCTTAAAATAAAAAAAAAAATTCAGACAAATTCATTTTTTTTCTTCTTTAATACCATTTTGTCCACTTTCCAATTTCTAAATGTCATTATCGTCAAGCTAATAAGTTATGATGCGTTTTTTTTTAGTTTTTTCTTTAAAAATAAAAGGTCAGAAACAAAAATATAAACCAAAACAAACTAAAAAAACCAAAAACAAAAGCAACAAAAATAAAGCAAAAAAGGAGGATTAACTGTGGTTTAAAAACAGAATTATCAAAACACATTTCAATCCAATCAACCACTCTGCACACACTTCCTTCATACTTAAAAAAGATGGCCGACATTTAACAAAAAAAAAAAAAATAATAATAATTAACGCTATTAAAAAAATCCCAATAACACACGTTCCAGGGAAATAATTAAAGCAATTATTAATATTAAACTTAAACATCGTATAATAATAATAATAATAATAATAATACAATTATATATTAAATTACCTAATTCCATGATTTATTATTATATTTTTTTTGTTGTTGATTTTAATTGAATTTTATATTTATATACTTAAAAAATAGCTGAAGCAGAAAAAAGGAGAAGGGATTTATAGGGTTACAACTAGTTAGTTCCTTCATTAGTTTTAATAAAATTTAAAAATCTGGTAAATTTTTTTTTTCAGCTTTTAACAAAAAGAATTCCACAATTTATATGAGATTCACTTGTCTTAACTCCTTCGACTTCACTCGTAAATACGAGTGACATCAAATGAAAAGAACACTTAAAAATTATTAATGGTTATTTTGAAAAAGATGAAGAAAAATAAAGAAAAGAAAACGGTAAAAAATAAAACAAAAAAAAAAAAATAAAAGAAAAAAGAAGAAAAATTAATTCGGGTGTGCCAAATAAAAATTGAACCACAGAAATAACGGTGAAGGATTGGAGAAAGTCACGTAAATAAAATTAAAAATTATTTCTTCTTCTTGTTTTTCCTCAGTTATCTCCATCGTCCGATGCCTCTTCTTCTTCTTCAGCTTCTTCTAGCCAAGTGAGCCATTGATTCACCTAAAAGAATTTTAAAAATAGAAAATTAGAGTTAACAGGATGTTTGGGTCATCGCACCCAGTTGCGCAAACATAAAATTGTAAAATTTAATTTGCGAAAGTAAAATTTCATGTTTCAAATGTAAAAAGTCATGATATTTCGTGTTGCACAACGAGGTTGATGACTTAAAACAGATCTCTGTCGAAACCAACCTGAAACAAAGCTTTTCCTTTGCCAGGGTAATCTTCCGTAATATCTTCTTTCCATTTAATGAACGCTTCTTCTTCGATTATTTCCATGTCATATAGTAGTACAAACCATCTGAGCAACATTCCTTAAAAATAAAAATAATAATAAATCAATAATAAAACAAAACATTCCAATCCTCCATTCATACCTTTAGGAAAGTTATTATTGTAGCAATGAACTTGCAGTGCATACAATGCAACAGCTTGCAAGTTAATGTGATCCTGTAGCAGAGCTTGAAACACCGGCTAAAAAGCAAAACAATTTATTAATAAACACCCCAATTAAACAAAACCTGACAAATTACTTTATATTTTTCCAAGAAATCTCTTTCTTTTTCCTGAACAGTTTTGTCGGGTATAAGTCCAATATCGACACCTTCGATTAAAGTCGTCTCCGCAGTAATGTATCTCACCAGGCTAAAAAAAAAAACAATAACAGACTATTATTCCCCGTTTTCACAAGACTAAAATGCATATTATAAGAAAAATACACTCAAATTGAACATGAAACCATCAAATTTACAAACTTTTCATATAATATTCATTTAAAAAAACACTATTTCATCAATACCAAGTAACTACAGCATTAATAAACCCAGGCACAGTATGCTGGGATTGATCGATGTTATCCTTGATCCACTTATAGAATACTCCCGGTGTAGGGTCAAGTTGAATCTAAAAATAAAAAAAATAATTGAATAACAAACTCATTCAAGTCAAGAAACTTGTTTTACTTGTTTGGCAAGGTCGGCTTGAATTCTCAATAGAGGAAACAAGAAACTGAGCCCGCGGTCTTCGAGAATTTCGAGCAGCCGATCCTTAGTTTGATCGGCTTCGGGTAACATGGTTACCAAATTCACTTTGCTCTCGTGGTACACACGACCCAACCACTGTTTACCTTGCAACTTGTGCAAATGTTGCAAACATAGAAAAAATAGCGGGTAATGTTGTCCAGCGTACAATGGGTCAGCAACTTCGGCTAAAGTTACAACTTCGTCGACGATGCCGCGCGCTGCGAACCCCGACACGTGAGATTTGACACGTGGAATTTCAGCCTCGCGCGTTGTTAGTTGTTGAAAAAGCATTTTCAGAGTGTCCAGTAAATTAGCCGCTGTTAGTTGCCCGTCTTTTCTCATCGCGGCGATTAGTTGACTGGCGAATTCGCGTTCGCTGTCTGAAATTGAAAATTAATTACAGAAATTTGGCTTTAAAAAAACAAAAAAAAAACAACAATTCACTGAATATTTACCAGTTTTGTCCAAGGTTATGTTGACTAAGTGCGTTACAAGTTCGGAATTGAACTTCTTTGGAATTTTATATTCTCTTAAAGTCGATATTATTTCATCTATGTTTCCCGTGTTGCTAACTAAAGACTCCAGAGCCACCTCCTATCAATTTAAAATTTAAAAATTCATTCCTAAAATTTAAAAATTATTTTTTCTTTGAGGTTTTCTTACAATATTCCTAATCGCTTCTGATTTGGTAACGCCCTGGTCCTTCTTATTGCTTTTGTTTTTGTCTTGGTTCGGTTGTTTGATTAAAATCGGTGGCTAAAACAAAATAAAAAATTTAAAAATCTAAAAATTAAAAATTAAAAATAAATGTTTTACGTCTTTCTGTAACATAGAATTAGTGAGTTGTTGCGCTCTCTGGTTAAGAGTGCCACTTTGGAGCATAGTTGATGACTGACTCGACGTCAGTTCCTGCACTCCATTATTATATATCGATAGATTCGTTTGAGATGATGACACGGCCGATTTCGGTAAAGAACTTGGCACCTTAGACTTCAATTGCATCATGGAGTTCTGCATTGGCCTAAGGCTTATCTGTAAATTAAAAAAAATAAATAAAATAATCTATGAAAAATTCTAGAAAATAAAAGTAAACAAACCTCTTCTGGGTTTGCCGTAAATGAAGACTTCTTCATGAACCGCGGCGGAATATCCTTCGCCTGTGTTGACACCTGGTTCTGATTCTGGTTTGGTTGCGCCGAAGTGTTCTGTCGATTCTGGAAAGCCGCAAAGGTCTGTGATTGTGTGGGGTTGCTTGACATGATAAATGACCCGGAGTTGGCCAAGTTGCCTCGACTCTGTCGTCCCAAAACTGCCGGATAACCGTTGAAATTGTCGGTCGAGATGACCCCGGGCCCGGTGCCCAGGTTGGCAGCTCCGAGAGGCATGGATCCAAATACATCGTCCATCCCACCACGAGATTTCGCATTGCTTCGATACATCATCGATCCCCCGCTTGTGTTACGCGAGCCGAGAGAATTCTGAGAATTCGACGGTATGTAGAAGCCAAAATCTTTGGCTGCGTCTTGGCGTATTTGCGTGATGGTTTTAGGACCATGATCACTGAGAACTTTACGTGGAATCCACTAAAAATAAAAAAATTAATTAATAAAAAATTTAAAAATTTAAAAAATATATTTCAGTTTACTTTTTTATCTCTCAATTCCACGACGTCTTGGAGCATGAAACGGATCCGAGACTGAAGCTCGGCATTAGCCGCAAATGATTTCATTCGTGCAAAGTACTGGTCCATCAGAGACTAAAAAAAAAATGTATTAAAATTATAAAAAAAATAAGTTTTAAATTAAATATGAATGAACCTTTGCTTTTTCAGTGTCCAAACTACGTCCAACAGTCTTCATTATCTGACACAAGCACTCAAGATCCTCAGCCATCTCTCGCAAACCGCTAATCCTCTTCTTCTTCTCCAATAGTTGTTTGATGCACTTGTGAAGAATGCTCTCGTGTAGCATGTCGAGCTTGCCCAACTCTCCTATAAATTCATTTATTTTATTTAAAAAAAGTCATGATATTTCGATTAATTTCAATAATTTACCAACGAATTTAATGTTTCCGAGCATTTTGTGCTTGGCAATCGCACGCTGCTCTTCCTCATCTGCCGATAATGGGCCATCTTTTTTATCATATACTAATTAATAAATTTAAAAAGGAAAATTAATAAAATGAACTTAAAATGCTATTAAAATTATACTTTCGGATGCTTTGCTTCTATTTTCAAATTCGTCTTGACACTTTTTTAATAAAAGACGTCTGAATGTCTGAAATGAAACGTTAATCAATCATTAAAAAATCAAATTTAAACTAATTAACGCTTACTGGGACAGAACTATCAGGAGGCTCGAAATTAGGTGCTTGTTCACACAGTTTACGACATAGCTGTGCATACATAGAACTATACTTGGGCTCATCTAAAGCTTTTTCAAAAATCTAAATAAATAAATAAATAAATTTTAAATATAAATTGTGCAATATTTTTTTAATTTTTTTTTTTTTTACCTAAAAGAATAACGCCTTTTAGAATGACTGGGGAGTCAAGGCCAACAGTTAGAAGTTCATCACTCAGCTTGTGGAATTTTTCGGGAGTAAGTTTATTGAGAATACTGAAAAATTTAAAAAAATTATTAATAATCCATCATTTTCAACCGATTCTTATTCTTACCCGCGAACTTTTCTGAAAACGATATCATGTTTCTCTTCATTTGTGACTGCATCTCTTTTAATGCTTGACGGAGGAATCCATCGGCGATTGACCGGCGGAGCGGCAACGCTATTGGTTAGGGAACGTGGTGGCTCGTCCCTTCAAAATTCACAAAAATCCAATTAACCAACAACACCAAACAAGAAAAAACTCAAAAAAACTTAAAAAACCAAAAAAACACAAAATAAACGCAAAAAGTTTTTAGTTTTATACCGTACTAAATACTTCTGTTTGTTTACCTCCCTCCTAAGCATCGAGAAGCGCCACCTGTACCTCTCTGCCTGTCCGTCTTTAGGCTTTGTGGAACCACCAACACAAGAAAATAGAAAAGAGGCAGGGGGAGATTCAATGATGAAAAATCTGAAACGATTAAAAACGATAAAAACCTTTGAAAATAAATGTAAACTCGATAAAATTCGCTTTCACTGATCACTTTGTCAAAGTTTAAACGAGCTCAACTTGGAAAAGTATACAAAGGACTGCGCGATTTTAGTCGACGATTTCGTTATAAAAAAAGCGATTTGATCGCGGCTGGGCTTTTAATCCGGCCCGCGAATGTTTGCGTACGAACAGCGATCTAATCGGGACTTTTAAATCAATTTGCAACTGTCATGTCGGAAATTGTATTGTATCCTTGGATTTACAACACGAAAACGTCATCCATTAGATATTGGTTTTCAGTTACTTTTAGGTTCGATTTGTGTGTGAATTTCACGTGTTAATTTCTAATTGGCATTTAAGAAGTTGGCTCAACTAAAATGAAAGAAAATATCGAATTTAAAAGCTTATATCTTTGACAGAAACTTACCTGAAGACAGGCTATTGTTCCTGAGGCCAACAAACAGCAAAGTTTCTCGCGATTTACCGTACTTGCTTCGAGATTCGTGACGTCACACGGAGCAGGACCAAAGTTGTTTGGTATTGGAACCAACGTAGATGATAAAAAATGTTGTAATATGCTATTATCAACAAAGGAAATTAGTCATTGTTGATATTTAAAACGTATTATTATTTTTAAAACGTATGTGTTCGCAGTAAAAAATAAATAAAAAATAATTAAGAGACTGTAAACCCCCTCTCGTGAGCAAAAATTAAACTTAGATTTATAACTTTAATTATTTATCGATGAATAATAATACTTTTGACTAGTTTTCATGCTAAAAACATTAATCATCAATAAAAACCTAGTAAACAAACTAATTTTATGCGGATAAAATTACCTAACATAAAAAAATCTATAAAAATAAAGTTCAATGACTCATAATAGCGATAGTGACATCAGTTGCAGTGCTAATATCAATTCAATAAAAAATATTTTTTGTATTCATATTTATTTTTGATCCCACAATGAGAATCACCTTTATTATCATCAAAATCCAGCAAACAAACCAAAAAACATACATCATACATACAAATAAATACCAAATGTGGTGATAAAACGAAAAACTATTTATTTTCTCCCATTAAATTTCATCTTAAAGAAAACATACAATCAATTATTACTTATCCATACTAATCTTCCTGCTTAATTTGATATCCATTGTAATCATCCAATTCAGCCTCGTATTCTTCCCCATACTGACTTTCGTTATATCGCGAATAATCCTCGCTGTTATTATAATCCTCATTACTCTCATCCTTCGAAGTTGGTCCATTAGAATACTCTCTCTCATCCTTAATCTCCGAAACCGACACCGCCTTCCCGGGTCTCTCTTCGTGATCCCGGTCCCGATCGCGCCTGCTGCGGTCCCTCTTCTTCCGCTCCCTGTCATGACTTCTGCTTCTACTTCTTCGCCTCTTCCTATCTCTGTCTCGGGACCGCGACCGTTTGCGTTTCGGCGCTTCCTCAATCTCAAGATCCGGATCGATTTTCTCTTCGTCGCGGTCCACTTTGGCACTTCGGCTCTCCTTGTCCCGGGACCGGTCTCGACTTCGCTTGTTCCTTCGCTCCCTTCTCGTCCTCGGTGCGTCGCGTTCCCTGCTTCTGCTGCGACTTCTGTTTCGTCGACCCGCTCTTTCCCTATTGCGACTGTCGCTTCTGCGTCTCTCACCCCGCTCCCTCTCTCTCTCTCCACCGCTGCCCGCCGCCGCTGCCGTTCCGCCTCCACCGGCAGCGGCGACGCCTCCACCTCCGCCTCGCTCGGGTCTATCAACTCTTTCCCTCTCATCTCCCCTTATCTCTTCCCTACCAGAATGTTTGATGTTAACATCGGGACCTCCACGACGAGTTCCCCCAAGACCGCCTCCTGGAAAGTCACAAAAAAATTGAAAATAAAATTAGTCGTCGTGACGCGGTACTGGAGCGTTGTATCGTTTAAAGCTGGGTTCTCACTTGCGATTTTTCCGCTTTATCGCGCGGAAAACAAACGTCAAAATTGCGCTATTTTTAAAATTGAAAATTTTTCTACGTTTTTCTGTGTTTTTGCTGCATATGGGAGGGAACCTTTTCAAAAACCAAAAAATTTTCAATTTTAAAAATAGCGCAATTTTGAGGCAAAATAAGTTTTAAAAAACCGCAAAACGCAATAAAATCGCGCGATTTTAGCGCAAGTGAGAATCCAGCATGACGTAAAAACATTACGTAAAAATGCGTTTACAGGCGGGCAGACACAAATTTGTAACAACCCGTCCACGTGTAAACGCACCTTTATTTTTTTAATTTATACTAGTAATTAGTATAAAAGAACTTACACACAATTTCAAAAAATTGCTCGTTCGATCGTTAACTTACCAAGTCTTCGAGGGAGCCAACCTTTAACAGTTCTCGCTCGTTCGACATCGACCAGAACTCGGCGACCATCAATTTTCTTACCATCCGCATGTTTGTATGCCGCTGGAGGAGTTTAAACACAAATTGAGTAAAACCGAAACAAAATGCCTACCAACTCATCATTCTTTCACTTCTATTTCAATGTAGATACATAAATTTGTGACGTTTTTGTTTGTTCTACAAACCATTCAGCGTACTGAACTTACCAGCAACTGCAAATAAGTCATACCTGATCACAACCAATGCTCAAAATGCTACAATAAGTCAATAAAGGCAACAAAAAAGCATATCAAAAGAATAAAAATTCAAACCCAAACTAATGCTAGCATTTCGTCACATTATAAACAATTTGCATCAAAAATTAAATACTAATTTAAATAATTAGCATAATTCAGTTCAACTAGTATTTAGCTTTTAATGCAAATTTTACAACTAAAAATTCAAAATTTCATACTTGAAAATTTGTGACGTAATTTTAATCCTAGCATATGTTAGTTTTGAACTAAAAAAAAAAATGCCAAATTTATGTATCTCATCTGCACGAAGTGTACCAACCAAGTCAACAACCTGCAAATTACAAAGCAAAAATATCATATCAGCTGTTCTTTTATCCTAAAAAAAAATTATTGTAAAAAAGAAAACCACCCTCACTTTCGCCATCACTCAGTTCTGAAAATCAAAAATTAAACCATCCAAAAAAATAAAAAATATACAAAAATAAATTTAAAAAAAAATTAAAAAATAAAGACAGAACAAAATGTCCAGGAAAAGAATATAGGATAGTGAGAAATTCAAGGAGCAAAAATATTTTTTTTTGCCAACACCTACTGTACATTCCACCTTGGAAGATTTCACAAAACCAAAGGATTTACTGCAATTTCTTGGGATTCCCTTTCTTACCTGAACTTGGCCCACACCTCAAACTTAATACTTACATTCTTTTTGTTTTAAAAAAAAGATAATTTTAACTTTTAAAAATTTGATTTAAAAAATTTACCAATTTTTTTTTATTTTTTTTATTTAAT
>JH431663.1:209672-259501 GCA_000239455.1 Strigamia maritima | reverse complement strand
AAAAAAAAAAAAAAATCAAATCATACGAATTGACATGCAAAAAATGTAAAACTTTCATTTTTGTATTACCCTTTGTTTACCTGTCCCTTAACTACCTGTTAAATTTGCCTCTTCGACAGGTGAAGCTTCATTCACAGGATGAAACAAGTGCACTTACCTGATTTACCTGAGCATTTTTAATTTAACCCCATTCCCAATCAAATAAAAGAAAAAATTTTAAATTCAACAAATCATTTTTAAATCCAATTAATTCATTTAAAACAAATTAAAGCTCAGGTATTATCTAAACTAATCTAAAAAAAACCCTTTTCCAGCCCTAACCTGTGTAAAAACCTACCATTTTGGCCCACAATTACAGCTGTATGGCCTAATAAGTAATCTGTTATCCCCAAATAATTTTTTTAAATCCTTTTTAACATCATCTTTAAAAAAAATTCAAAAAAAAAATTCAAAAAAAAAAAAAAAAATAAGAAAGTTTTAGACAATTGAAAAATAAATAAACAAAACAAAATTAAATTTTTTTTTGATTTTTTTTTTTTTTGCAAACTCCAAACCCCCCATCCACATCCCACGCATTTGTGGTCTTACCATGGCCATACAAACCTACTTTTGGACAGAGAAATTGTTCCTTATTTCTCACTTTAGGGCAACACATTGATTATATTGGGTGCCATCAGCTGCGAGAGGCTGTGACAAAACATAAGAGCAGCCAATTACTAAAACGCCAAAAAATCCAAAATCGATTCCGAATTTCATCAAGGTGGGAGGGAACCCTCAATTTAATCAAATTAGGCTTCAATTTCAAAGCCTAATTCCAATTTCCGTTAACTATTTCGTTAACTTAGGTCATAGGGGGTTAATAAGGACACGACAAATACTAGGAACAGTAGTAAAAAATTCACTCGAAATATCTTACCTGGATTACCCAAACATTGTTCTACATGCAACACACTAAAAGCCCTAACCAAACACAAAAGTTAATCAAAAAATGGTCATCATCAAATGGTCCGCAGAACAAATATTTTTAATTTTTTTCTTTCAAATTTTCAATTTAATAGAAAAAAAATAAAAAAAATTAAAGCAAAAATAAAATAAAATATAATAATGAGAAAAAAAATAATCTAATATAAATATACAACAGCCATACTTAATAAATACTTAGAAAACCATACTTACAGTGCATGTCTCTTTCGTGCTCGTATTCGATGAATGCGTAACCACGCGGTTTGCCCGTTTTCACATCGTGGACAAGATGAATCTGAATTTAAAAAAAAAAAATGTCGGTTTAATAAAAAATAATGGAAAAATTACGATTTAATCCACAATATATTCATCAATGCCATTTAATTTACCTGTCTTCACTATGCCAGCCACTGAATAATATGTGGCAGACAAGAACTAAGACAGGATCAATTCGTTAAGTCATTTAAACGAGCAGAAATAAATGTTTTACACTCTTATTAATGATTTAACGAACGTACCTAGTGCCCCATCAACAAAATGACACATCAAAATAAAAAGTAGGTCACTCGTTTAATAACTCACTTTCTTAATGGAACCATAAACCTCAAACTCCCGTCTCAACTTGGACTCGGAGGTGTCATAATTCTAAAACATAAAAATAATTGAAACAAACGAACGCAATAACATCAATTCAATCCTTACAATTCTCGCTACAAACAATGTTTTGTACGGGTCGGTGGTGCAGTTTGGATTTGTTATGGGATCCCCTAAATAAAAGTAAAAAAAAAAAAAAAAATTAAATATTACTTATTGTAGAATATTAAATAAAACATACATAACGCAATGTCCTGTTCCAGTTTGTACGCAGCTTGTTCCTGCTTTTCGCGCCTCTAAAAACAAAAATAACCAATTAGTTAATAATTACTCAATTAAAATTAATTTTTCTCACTTTTCGCTCCAGTCTCTCCTCTCTGGTCTCTACTCTCGTCGGTGGAGGTGTATCTTTTGGATCCTAATTAAAAAATAAAAAAAAATATAAAATAAAATAAATGATTTATTTACATTTTCTAAACTATTTGTGATATTTTATCCACAAAAAAGAATAATCTGCTGTTAACCGGAAATGGACACTGGCGTATCCGTTAAAATATCCACAAGTTGATAAAATGTCATTTCCAAAACAAGTAAATAATTGCGGGATAATTCGGGGTAGGTTTATTTTTCAACCTACCCGCAAATTATACGACACCACATTAATATGGCGACCAATACACAAGCAAATGGCAAAGCTGCCTGTTTTTTAATTCAACAGATCCCAGGGCACTAAGAGCCAGCTCACACAACATGCAACACTAATGCCAACTTTTCCACTACCCATTGGGAGTTCAAAAAATATGGTAAATCATCATTTTGTGTTTGGAAATTCATTTTTTTCTTCACATAATTTAATTATTTCGCTTTTTCTCACAAAAATATACAAAATTTTGTAGAACTAAGTTTTATTTTCATTTTCTTATTAAGAAATTGTTTATTTTTTAACACAAAACCTCACTAAACGAGTTTTATTTTTCAATTATAAACAATTTCCACGTTTGCGCTTCTTTTTTTTAAAAAAAAAAAAAATTATATGCCATCTGTTATTGATTGGGCAGAAATTACTTTTTAATCCGAATGTACATTTTCATAATGTGCGCCATTAATTATGTAAGAGACCTAATATTTTTTTTTTTTTTTTACTCTCAAAAACTTTTTGCTGTGAAATTTATGTTGCATTTTTACGACGAAAAGAACAAGACTTTTCGTGACAATTACAATAAAAACACAAAATAAATGGTCGCAGCAACTTTTTTTTCCAGATTTTTTTGTTATTTGTTGACTTTTCTTTCTTTTTTTTCAAAACGAATAAAAAGGTGGTCGAATTAAAATGATTCATCCAAATGGCACCGAAAATAAGACCAGAAACTAAACTGCCACCAGCACCAGCAGCTGCTGCATTAAAGCGAAGGGTGAGAAAACAACGCTTGGCTGCCAATTGCAAAAGGTACGATCACTCACTGCACGCCGCCATTTTTACTCGAACCGGTTCCGAACGATCGAAAAATTCCGGTTTCGCCTCCACCGCGCCCGCAAGGTCGCAAAATGCATTTCATCTCGCAAAAACCCATTAAATCGGTCTAAAAATTACCTCAAAGAATGTAACGTAGAATCCAATGGGTGTGTAGCCAGTGTTCTTCTTTTCATGCGGTAATTTATCCAAAGGTGGCAAATACGGCACCGGATCACGCGGAGCGAACAAAGCCAATAAATTTGGGGGCAAATATTGTGTCATTCTTCCAGTTTTTCACGCTAGTTTCGAGTATAAAAATTTTATCAGTTATTTCGCCGTACACTAACGAACTTAAAACGCGATGTAAATTTCAATGCACGAGCATTTAATCAACAATTTCTTACCTTGAAAAGCGATTTTACTGACCAATTGCCGCCATTACGCCAGCGTGGTTTCGTAATGGTTCTGTGTGCCCAATCGCGATTGGCTGGTTGTCGATAAATTTATGCGATTGTTTACCCCGATCTGATTGGTTGGTAGAATTTGCTGTAGTGTAGAGTCATCTCGTGGGAGAAAATAAAAAATATTTCATAACAGCGGGAAATTTGAACTTGGATAATAAAAAGTTTTTTTTTATAAATTCCAATAAAATAATTTAATTTTGATTTAATTTTGATCAATATTTTCTCATAAATAGTGATAATTCAGTTCATTAACTAAATCTTTAATGCAAATAAATTATAAAAAGTCATCTACCACGATGTAATGATGTAATAAATGAATAAATAATCACAAAATGGGTTATAATAACTCATTATAACCTATTAACTTAACCTAGATAGCTCTCTGAAAGACAATGAATAACCAGATTAAATCTGTTCCAAAAATAAAATGAGAAATCAAGGTAAACCCAATTCATATCTTATGGTTTATTGACTTCCATCACGAAATAACTAAAATCCCTTATTAAAAACCCCTAAAAACATTCAAAATTCAAACATTCTAAATTCAAAAACATAAAAATTTATCTACATTTTCCCGCCCCCCCCCCCAAAAAAAAAAAAAACTACTCAAAAAAATAATTTAATCAAAAATCCAATAAGCAATTCTCATTATGTAATTCCTGAGTCACCCACACGATGTCAGCACTCATAAAAGGGGGGGCGTGTCCATCCCGAGACAGATCATTTACCAATACACTACTGAAAAAATCAGTCCAAAAAAAACCGAAGCACCATCAAGTGAACCCCCGTCCAGTGACGTCATCCGAGGCAAGCGCCCCTTAAATCAGAAATCAGAAATCGAGAAATGGATCTGCTCAAAGTGGCTTTTGCCTGGGATTTGAGTGAATTGGGCTGGCGTTTTTTCTGCCCTCTCACGTGCATAAACAAAAGTGAAATTGAAAGTGAGAAATCGTGAGTAGGATTGTATTGCAGACCACATATTTGCACCTCACCTCTCTTCTTTTTTTAACCTACACCTGCTAATTTTTTTTTTTTTTTTACTTTAGTTAAAATAACAACATTTCTGTGCTCTCATTGATTTTGAGACCAAATTATATGTATCGATCCATCTTGTCGTCATGCTAGAAGAGCGCCCTCTTCAGAGCATTCACCTAACCCAACCCAATATGTGTAGCGTTATCATATACACGTTTAATGTTTTATTTACGCATCTGAAACATGATTTTATTTCTGATAATAAATTCTTAATGAGTCATTCTTAATTCAAAACAAAGTATTTGTGCGGTTTGCTCGCTAGATGTCGTTGTTAGTTGATAGCAACATATGACGCAACTGCGGATAAAATGCGGTTCAAAAAGGCAAAAATAAAAAAATGAAAGAATAAAAGCGCTCCTTGTCTTTTGTTTGGGTGGCGATGCGTCAACAGACGGGGATTAATGTAAATTGAAGGTAACATCAACAATACGAAGTTAAAAAAATTGAAATTGTTTATTTATTAAAAAATAATTTTTTTTTTTGATTTCTAAACTCTAAATAATGTTGACAAGTGTGTTGAAGTTGCCTTTTCAATTAAAAATCATTGGTGCCGAACGATTTTAATTAACAACAACCTCTAAAACAATAATAAAAAAAGCACTTAAAGTAATAATTGGGTGATTATTGCAATAATATACCAAGATATAGAAAAACAGCGCAATTTATGATGTCTGTACAGGATTAAAAAAGAATTTTGTGTGTGCGCTCAATTGTGCATGAAAAAAAAAAAGTAAAAAGGTATAAAAATATAAAAACAAGATTCAGAAAAAATGGCATTTTTCTATTGCACTGATAAATCCTGCACATCTGCTTGATTAAAAGACTGTTGCAGAGTAAGTAACTTCTTAGTATAACTTTAAGGTTTAAAGTTGACCAGGTTTAAGATATAGGACGAGCGCAAGAATAATTAAATATTTAAAAACCAAACTGAAGGAGAAGCAAAACTACATCTTTGAATGACTTAGTAAGTTAAAAGGTGATCATTTTGGATAAGGGTGTTAAATGTGAGCTTCACTGCGCTTCACCTTCAAGTCTTCAGAAAGACAGTCAAAACACATCTTGTCTTTCTTTCTTCTCACTTAAAGAGTATATATACGTGCAGAAAATTGTTTCTATATATCAAAAAAAATCGACAATAGGGGCATTCAATTCTAGAAAGAAAAACTTCACTAAATGCCTTTTAAAAGACGGAAGTGACGTAAGTTTCGTCTCGTCACGTATAAAAAGTTTGAGCAAACACTTTAGTCTCTTTAACGCAGCTGCATTAAATATTGAAGGAAGTTAAAAGTGACTCTCAGACTTGATTGCTCTTTTATATGACACATTTTGCATCTTATTATAATACAAATGAGTTATAAAGGTGATTTATTACAAATACTCCCTGTCGGTCATCGTCAGTGATTGACTAAAATACGGCTTGTCCACACGACTATACACAAAACGACAAAGACAAAATATTGTTCCTTTTTTCCTGGCTAACCTAATCTAACCCAATTGACACTAGGGGGCGCTGGAGACTCTCAGCGCACTTCTGTTGACTTTTATACGAATCTTTCTCACAGTCTTTCTGAATCATCGGAATCCTGAATCCCGAATCTCAAAAAGTTCTTTATTAACGATTATGAATAAATTAATATCACTAATTTTATAGCGATGTTTGTAGTTGATATTTGTAATCGATAAAGCTGGTGCACTGCTTGTAGCACCAGGTTTCAATTTTGGGCAATATTTGTGTTAAAAAGCTGGTAAAAAGCACACCGACTTCATTGTCAATTTACTAAAGGTGCATTTTCATTTGCGAGAGAATTTCTCGCGCCACAAAAAAAATCGCGCTACAAAAAAAATCGCGCCAACAATCACACCGCTCTAAAAATCAAGCTCTAGCTTGAGCATTTTCATTAGAGCTAAAAGAGCCACTTCTCGCTTTCAAAAATTTTGTAAAAATCAGTTGACATTTCATGAAATATACATTAGTGTGAAATGTTTAGCATCAAATATTGCTGAATTTATTATTTTTTGGCTTTTCTGGATGTGGATGGCATTGATTAATCAAGATTAAAAATTCAAGTGGAGGAAAAAAATTCAGCGCCATTTGCAATTGTGGGTGGAGCCTGTTCAAATGCCAAAACTGTTGGTTCAGATTGACACATGGCGCGATTTTAGGCGCGATTTTGTGAGCAAAGCTAGACTTGACAGAAGCTCGCGAGAAACAGAATCGCGCCAACAATCGCGCGCCTTTGCAAGTCTAGCTTGCAGGAAAATGGACAAGCGTGCGATTTTTGTCGCGCGATTATTGAAAATTAGGCGCGAGAAATGGCATTTCTCGCAAATGAAAATGCACCTTAACAACCCAAAATTTAAAAAAAAAATTAAATCTGGTACCAAATTACTAATTTTTTGAATCTTCTGAATCCTGCCGAATCCCGAAGATTTATCAAAGATTCGAATCTTTCTCATGTCAAATCCCGATTGTCGGACCCCTCGCTTTTATATGTAGAAAAGAAGTACGGTACCGTATATATACCCCCCCCCCCCCTAAAAATGGAAAAAGATTTTGTCCAAAATTTTGATACCTATATGTTATAACTTGGTCCTCGTTCGATCGGTCCATCAATCTGAGATTCTGTACCATCTTTAGGTTATGTTTATTTTTCCTTTTCTTTCTTTATATAACTTTGTGTTTGTGTTTGTCTAAAATTTGGACTTATATAATATACTCTAAAAAATGAAAACTAAAACTTATTCTTGTTTATTCTTAAACCACAAATAGCTATATTTTTACACATTGAATTTCAAAAACTTAAAAGTAAATTATTAATAAATTATTCCCTGCACAGAAAATACGCAAGAGTATATGTATCGGTTATTTAAAGTGGATAGCAAATATTTCAAACACCTAAACACGCGGAAAATGTATTTAAAAATGACGAAAAAGCACAGATTTAATTTAATAATAAAATTTTCCATTAGGAAAAATTAGTAATGACATTAATTTTTCACTTTCAATTCTTAAAGTATCTCAAGATTATCCTTCACCACTCAAAATTTCATGAGTTTCAACGTATAATTCCAACCAGCAATGTCCAAACAGAAAAAAAAAAGAAAGTTTTCCCAACAAAAACATTACATTACTTTAGTTTAAAGTTAAATAACAAAGCTCTACATGAGATAGTAACATAAGCTTACTTTTATCAGGTTATATCTACCTTTAAGGACATTATCATGTAATACCCCAATCTGTACGGCGGACAAACATTACATTAAATCTACCCGAGTGATTTAAAGCGAACATTTTGCAAAACACCGAATTACATGAGTTATCAAATTTTAATCTTAAAGAAACACCGACATTTTATTAATTTTTTATTAAATAATTAACAATTCAAATATCCCAAGAGTGATTAAATATGTGCACTGATTGAAACGCGCTATAAAGTGTAATTAAATTTCCCATATTTGTCAGATTAAATAAATTCGCTCTGATCTGAGGATCCCCCGAGACGCGACAATGTGCCCGGTCATGTCGGCCTAGTCCATTTCAACGTCGCAGCGCATAAACGCGCCGCCTACTTTAATTTTTTAAAATTAAACTCCATCTACTGGCACTGAGGTCAATGGCGGTGTTTCCGTTTTTTCTTCACTTTCCTATTTCGGTCGCATTTCTTAAAATACAGTAACAGTTTTCTGCCAACATTCCTCCGCATCATGAACTGATCCTTTTAGAGCAACCCAAAATCCATTGTTAAACACAACACAAGCAAATAATAATTCTCTTTTCGCGTTTGCGCTCGCGTTTGCTTTAAAAAAAGCAAAAAAAAAAAAAATCATTAATTTTGACGGTATCGTTCAAGTGGCTCCGAGTGCGCCCTCTTGTGATAGTAAATACACTCCAGCCAAATTGCAAACCACAAAAAAAAAATAAAAATTAATCTATCAAACAATGTGAATTGTTAAAGTAGCTGCATTTTCATATTAGATGGAGAACCGGGAAAAAATTGATCTAAAATGCGCATGCGTTCCGCATCACGGCGCACCTGATGCTCTACTGAGCATGCGCGCTCAGTAAAGGTAAACTCTCAGTGTCCCGATCGACGCATGGGTTTGAAATGAAGAGGACGCCGCTTGGCCAGCGTCTGTGAGGGGCTGAAGTCGAGTGCGCATCAACAGTCGTGAAAACGCGGGGGCCGGCGCGCGACCTTTGTTGCAACAGTAGGCTTTATTGTTGCAAAAAAAAAAAAAAAGACTATTGTTGTCGAAGGGACAGTTTCGACGTCCCGTCGGTCGCGCGCCGGCCCGGACTCGGTCACGGACGCCGGCCGTCGGTTGAGAGAAATGCGGTTTGATTATTGTTTTACTGTGATCTGCATTGTTGAGCATTGAAACATCGAGATGTTGCGTGGATTACCAATGGGTGGGCCTGGCCAGAACAATCCATGGGGAAAGCTCATGAACATGGTCAAAGATAAATCCAGGCATCAGCAGGATATTAGTTCATGCAACAAGTAAGTTTTTCTTTTCTTTTATCTTTTTTTTTTTTTAAAAAAAAACTCGGCCTATTTTTTTTTGACAACAAAAAAAAGTGTCAACTTTTTTTTTTTTTTTTAATGTTTTGTTTTATTAATAGAATCGTTATATAAGAACATGGTGGGTTTCACTTAGGAATGATAGTTTCGTCATGTAATAATCGTGTTAAAGTGAATGTATTCCGAGTGTTGTGGCGTTTGTTATTTCTTGTTATTATATTATTGAAATGACTGACTATTCTATGCGAATATTGACTTGAGTTAACTATTCTTGTTTCATTATTGACTTGAGATATTTTTTTTTTTCTTTACTATTATTAATTTTTTTTTTTTAATTTTTTTTTATGCTTTTTACTCGCACTGCGACTAATTGAAACGTTGCGTGGAGTGTTGTTGCGTGTTAAAACACGTGTGAAGGCGGAAAAGGATGTATTGTTGTATTAGGGTAGCACTTTTAGTACAAGATTTTCTTTTTGTAGCCGACCTTGGGACGTTTTATTTTCAGCTTCTGTCGGTGGATTCCCCAAATATCTCTTCCACAAATCCCCCGCCTATAGAATGTGCAATTTTCGCCTCATGGCAACAATGTCATTTAATTAAATTTTTTTTTTTTTATTTTATTTTATTTTTTTTTTTTTTTTTTTTTTTTGGGGGTAAATTAAAAATATTTCGAATTTCTCATTTTAACCAATAAATTAAATAATATTTGAATAATTTTTAATTATTCAAAACTTTTATCACCACGAACCCACAAACTCTCTTTAAAACAATCCAATCGGACAATCTCAAACAATTACGTTATCGTATAAACAACGTTTAAGAGTGAATTCTAGATTGTTTTCTCAATGGATTTCTATTTAACTGCGTCTCAAGCTTTCCAATTTGAAAACAAAATTTACCCTCGAGTACAATTCTCGTCCGGCATCGCGTATTTAAAGCAAAAGCAACACAAAACAAACAATGTTCCAAACTCATATTTACAGATAAAACTTTTTTTCTTCTCATTTTCCCCTTTAATCATTGACGTCACCCCAGTCGGCAGATTATTGAATAAGTAAATAAGAAACCGTGATCCTCTCCTTATTCTTAAAGATGCCAAAATGGCATTTTCATCAAAGCGCTCCACCATAACGCAGAACGTGTGCAATTGTTACATTAGCTCGGATTTAGTTCTCATCTCATTGTTCACATGATTGACACGTGCCTCTTTTTCCCCTCTATTTCCGTGGTGACAAAACTCAAATAGAAAAAAATCCAAAAGTTGAAAAAAAAAAAAAAAAAAATAGTCACTCAAACGAGTTCCAACCAAAAAAAAAACGTGACCGGAAGTCATTGTTGTCAGGTACACATTATGACATTAACCACAACTAACTACAAAATAAGCATCTTTAACACGTTCCCTCATTGTCCTCCTTGAAAACAACATTTCAACAAACTAACCTTTGCTACACTTTACATTGTTTGTCGCTGGCGCGCGTTCGATCAGCTAAGTAATCACAACGCGGAAACCGACGTGTATAAAGTTGAAGCGCTGTTGTATACCATACCGTGCTTCAGTTATATATAAATTGAGCTCTAAACAAACTTCCGTCCCCCGCGCTGAATCCCGGTGTACTTAACGAGGTTGTTGATTGTTGTACAATTGGACGTTGCCAAGTTTTGTTTTAATGAGATTATTATTACAGCATTAAGACCCACTGTATACGAGCTTAAGTGGTGTGAGTTTAGAATAAAAGCAAAGCACAATCGTGCTATAATACGAGCAAAGTGAATAAATTATATTCCACTTCTAATAATAAGTAATAAGTGCAGGTAATTGGATTTAATTATATGTTGGGTTAATTATGACGTTTGTTTGTATAATGAGACCTGACTTTACATAATTAGATGACCTTTTGTGGGCATTGTGGCAAAATATCACGTGATGGGGGTGAAGATTTATGCTATGACGCGATCAAATAACAATGTAGGTTTTAATTGTTTACATATATTTTTGCATTTAAAGTAATGTCACTGGTGAATACAATAAATTACAAGTTTCTAGCTTTTGTTACAAAATTGAAAGTTTAGGCGTTTGGAGACACAAACCAGATTCCCATGTTGATGTTGTTGAAATATGGCCACCCGCGTTTTGTTTAAAAAAAAAAAAAGTCTCTTGCTTTTTACTTTGACATCTCGGTCAATGCGACTGTAAGTTATAAGTTTACAATTGTATAGACCTTAGGACCAGTGGCCATTACTTTAATATTTTTCCAATAGATGGAGTTGGGGGCTCTATACAGGCGGCTGCATGGCGATATCGCACAGGGGTCACATCAGACTCCATCTAACTTTTCAAATTGCTTGTGAGCCGCATTTATAATTAAATACTACTTTTCTGTATTACAAATGATTAATTTTTGTTTCATCTATAATTGTTTGCTGATGCTGGAGAATGTTTATATCAATAGTCATCTACTATTCAGTGCACTCTCTTTCCTCAACTTTAATGGTGCATTCTTTATAGTACATACACACTTCAAACGCCGCCGCTTTAATGCTTGAAAAATCCAAGCCAAACACCATTGAGCTGAAATTTTTTACTTCTACATTGGATAATTTCTGCTAACTGATCCATATAACGCTCCAGTTGCCGTGGAACCAAAGTCTATTAGTCATATTGGTCCTACCGATTATTAAACAGTAATTATTCCATTTAGAAGTAAAAAATTGAGCTCAAGATTCCATGAATGGAGTTTTTTGTGAAAGAGAGCCGAATTATTAGTGTAACTCACAATCCCCTACTCTGCCGACATCCACTATACCGACAGATTTGCCAACACATATATTATGCTAGGTGCAGACATGCAGCGATTTCGCATCGCGGCCGATCGCTGCTTCCTCTGCGCATATATTATGCTGGGTGCATCGCGGCCGATCGCTGCTTCCTCTGCGCATGAGCCACTTCCGTCGTGCGACAGAACATTCTACTTTTGAAAAAACTACAGCCATCGTGTACTTTTCCTCTGGCAGCATTCAATGAGATGCGAGTTTTCTAAGTGCATGTTCTAATTGCTTAGTTATGACATCATTTTGAAACAATATTTTGGAACAATGAGGCGATTTTTTTTGCCGTTCTCGTAATAAAATAAATCTCGTACGAAAAATCGCAAATTGTCTAATATTTATTGTGGTGATTCTCCTTTGAATTTCTTCGTGTTAGAACATTTTGTCGACCTATAGTAACGGCTGCCATCAGCAAGGACTATACCATTCAGAAAGTATATAGTCCTTGCCACTGTTAGATTGTAGTACCTAGTGATTTCAAGATGGCAGCCTATGATTTAACCAAGCAAAAAGTAGATAAATTTTGTTTATAAACGAAGCGACGACTCCCACTTTATGTTCGCATTTAATGGGAGTTTTGTCGCTACGTTTGCATCGCACGAGCATGTTTCAAACCACTGCACAACTATACATCTTCGCTCCATGCCAAAATAAATTCAAGCAGATATCACAGCGGTACGCAATGTTCACATTCTCTCCCCGACCGTAGTTAAACATCCCAAATTGAAATTCCATAAAAAAAAATAAATAAAATGTGATAAAAACAAGTGGGCGAAATATGCTTAGTCTTCAAAATCATCTGCAACAGTTGCTAGCAACCATTACAAGTCGCAATTACAATATAAATTGCTGTCTTTTCGTCTTAATAATATATATCATATATCATTTCATTTACTTTATGGTTGGCGCAGTCTTTGCGCATTAAAATTTTATCCTCCCAGTTTTCTGTAAATTGCAGGTATCTTTATTTGCACCTGCAATTAATTTAGAACTCTTTTATTATTCTTTTAATTACTTCACCTTTGGTATTATATGTCAAATTTTTTTGGAACTTTTCAGTTTCATGTCTTTTTGTGTTAAAAATTTCATGCTCCGTCTGGAGTAAAATAACATCCATACAAGTGACATCTACTTTCACGAATAGAACGCAGGAAATTGTTTTAAAAAACTTTTGTTGTTTTTTTTTTTATTTTTTTATTATTGGTTTTTGCATTTTTTGGTTATTGTTGTTTTTACTTGTTGATGTTAGCGCTTTCCTGTGAAAAAACACTTGTGCTGTGTTGATGTGGTGGCAGTCACCAGTTTTGCAACTCGACATTTTTATACACTTATCTGATACTTTTTTTGATAAGCCTATTCCCATGCCTTTGGCTTCCGGTATGACCAGGAATATACATTCGTGGCAACCACTTTCACTTTTTATGTCTTCATCTCTCCTCTAAAATAATAATACAAGCAAATTGCCTCTGATGCAGAGACACGATGATCAAAGTCATCTTGACCTGCACTTTGATATTTCCACTTTTCTTTTAAAAATGAAAGAAATTTATAAAAAAAAATAATGCAATAAATAAAATAAAAAACAATAAGCAAAAAGGTAAAGCAGAACATTTTAAATTTTTAATACAACATCAAAAATAAATGACATTTATGTTATTAGATGATAAAAATTCTTGATGGAATGAATTTGAGGCTGGAACGCCACAGCGGCCGAATTGTGAACTGATTTCAAGATAAGAGTAGTGACACCATTTTTCCTTTTAACCTGACACCTCTAAGTTTTGATAAAATGCCAAAAAAATATATAAAAAAAAAATTTAAAAATGTAGTCATCACAAACCCCAAACACAAAAAAAGGACTTTTGTTTCAAATAAAGTTTCACTTAAATCTGGCATTTTTCCTGTTATATAAAACACATTAATTCCAATTATCAGTGAACCGGCACTGAAATGACTTTCTAAGTTAATTAAATATGATGGAAAAAATAAAAAAAAAATAAAAAATTTCGATTTCTTTAATTCCATTACTAAATTACTAATTCATCATCCGTCACTCAAAAAAACCTGACCATTCACTTATAAACAATAAAAAATTTACGCTTTTTATTAATAAACAGTTCCCCATTCTTTGCTGGTATTTTTACCTGCCGTCCTTGGCCTCTCAATGACGTCACCTCACCTGTTTTTAGTTTCGATTGATGCTGCGATATTTTCATAACTAGGAATAAGTTCAGTGCGTAGGTGGATTATAATTTAAAAACAAATTCATGGCGCCATTATATTTTTATATATCTTAATTAGTAATTGCTAAATTTTTATTTTGTTTATAGATAATACATTTTAAATGAGAAGTGGATGTTATTGCATGGCTGAACATTTGTATTGAATTAAATTACTCGTAAATTGTCTAAATGTGAAATGTGATTTTCATTTAACCAATGAGAGTTTAACCATTTTGTGATTTTCCATTATCTGGCTTTATCCAAAAGGGGTTTGATTTGTTTCCACACAGATATTGAGAAAATTAAAAATGATAGTCTGTGAGTTTCAGTAAAATTTTTTATTAAAGATTTGCATGAAAATTTTCTAAAAATGATTACTAAACAGCAACTTATATTGTTTTAAAATTTTAATGTGGTTTGTATGAATTTTACATACATTATGATGGATTCTTGGCAAGGATTTTCATAAATTTACACCATTCATCAATAATTTCCATAGATTTCTATGAATATTTATTTATTTATTGGAATTGCAAATCCAAAATGGTGAAAATTTGAAAATAAAAATATTCAAATCACAGAGAATAATACATTTTTCCATTAATTTCCACAAAATATAATAAATTTTCAAGAATTTTTCTAAATATTTAATTGAACCGTTCAAATTTCCTCGAATCACAAAATGAAACCAACTAAACACTTTCTCCTTCACTAGATGTCGTGACCGAATTCGCCAGCCATGATGTCATATACCAACCACAATTTAAGACATTTATTCCACGAAATTAAAAAAAAAAAAAAAAAAAAAAAAATAATAATTCAACACACACAAAGAAATTCTCACAAACGATGCCAGATGAATTAAATATAGAAAGCTAACCAGATGTTTAAACGGAATCCAAGATGCGTTCTCAAAAAATACCTCCATTTTAATTTCCCCCAAAAAAAAGTGAAATAAAAAAAAAAAAATAAAAAAATATTACACTGCAACAGCTGTGTAGTTTTGGTTTCAAACTTAGACCCGTCACGTTCACTCATCATAGCACAGATGAAGTCATCAAAATCTGTCAACGTTGCAATTTATTCAGAATTTCAATCAAAATATCAGTTGAAGTAGTGACCGGTTACGCGAATCAAAAAATAGTTGTAGTGGTTGTTTGTGCTGAGAGTTTATATTTAGGAGTTTCACTCGATTCATTGCCAGAAGTCGCTGCTGCAAATAGTTCTTCACGAACTACTTACAATTGCGGAAGATCAAAGTCTGGGTAAAACGGTTAAGGGAGAGAAGGAAGGGTGATGTGGAAGGGGTGAGTAACCTAATATTAAACGCAGTCAAGGACAGCGGGGCATCCAAAAACCAAAAACAAAAATTTAATTCTGATTTCATTCAGTTATATCAATTTATTATCCCCTCCCCTTATAAAAACCGTTTAAAAAACCAAAATTTAATTTTTTTAAATACCGAAAAACCGAAAAAAACTCCACTTTTTCATCAAATTTAATCTGCGCGTTCGAAAAATCCAAAAATAAAATAAAAATCATTTTTCCAATATCAATAATAATATAAAAAAAAAAAAAAAAAAAATTTTTACCCCAACAAACAAAAGAAAACCTGTCACATTAAACAATGTAAAATACTAAAATAGTAGTTAACGAAAAATAAAATAGGAAAATCTAAATTAAAAATACCCTTTTGCAAACAAACAACCTCGTTGCAACAATTACTGTTCGTGCGACTGCTGTCCTCGCTACGTGAATCTTTCCCACTTGACGCAAGAGGGCATGCGTGGGCGTTGAGCCCTAGCCGTATTCCCTATCGATCCATCCGCCAACACTGTTTGTGCCAAAAGCGGCACTAACGTAGTAAACGGCGGCCCGAGCCTAGGCCGAGGCGGTCGCGCGCGCCTGCGTGCCCGTGGCACGTGGTGGAATCTTCTCTCTCCTCACTAGTGTATCTTATATTTCTATCATCAGCAATATCGATTTCTCCCTCCGGATTTCTTTACGCCAATATGACTACTTTACAGTTTCGAATTTGAAACACGTGGTGATTTCAGCATAACTTGAACTCCTTTCTTCTTTCCTGTCTTTGGTCCATGTGAACACGGTGTGAAAACCCCATTACGGGCCGGGATAAGCCATTCAAGATCCACGGGGTCATGGCTATCGCCGGCCTGATCGAATCCATCCACTGCACGCCGTCAGGTGCACAATGGGCGAGACGTCATCGACATCCGTAAGAAGTTCAAATATTTTTTCCTCTTTTCATTTATTCCCTCAGATTTATTGTGTAAAAATTTTAAAAAAAAACTTTTTCGACTTGTATAACTAATTTTGAAGGTCTTATAACACAACCTCAGCTCCTTGTCTCGCGAAAATCTCGGGAACCGGCTAATGCAGGTATGAAAATGTGTGATTAGAATAAAAAATAGCTGTTTAGAAGTTTCTTCCGCATATATATCATTTGTTCCTCCCTGCGGAACTGCGGATCCTCAGATAGTTGTGTCACAATGTGCTGAGAGTGTCCTGTGTTATCGGATTTCAGGGTTTTAAAGTTTAAAAATTCACGATGTGTGTTTTCTTATAAGGCTGCACGCACTAAAAAAAAAATCAATTGTGAATCAAGTGATTTTGTGAGTAATGTTCTGGATTCACAAAAAACATCATTTATACAATGTGTACATCGAATGGATATGTTAAGAAATCGTCTCAGAAATTTAATTCAATCGTTGTCTTGGCGACTGCTTCGAGATTTCAGTGATAGTATTTGACCACCTATAATCGATGCACATTCGATAAGTCCCATCAGGTTTTGCAACAAACCCATTGTTAGAACATTTTTGTGGATGCCCAGTGGCCAGCATATACGGCTAATCACAATCAATACTCTTGTTTTTGTTTATTGTGAATGTGGCCCAAGATTTCGTCGTAAATTTATAATCGTAACGATAGTTTGGGGAATCGGCCATGTATAAGTATATATATATATATATATATATGTTTGTGTTGAGCTCACAGATTTTAATCATTTTTCCAATGGAAATTTTGATTTTCTAAACTTTTATCGAGGATTATTTAAACTAAGCAATCAATCACAGATGAGGATTACTCCAAAACTCTGCAATTGACATCAAGCACTCATGGTTTATTCAGATAACGGGACTCTTTAACTCTATAATTACAGATAATCGCGCAGCGAAATCGATTTGCAAAGAAATTTCGATATTTGTCATTCACTTTTATTTCCGTGAATGTTGTAGTGTGAAAAGCGATAAAAGTTCTTCAATGTATGTTTTTTCAATGTTTTCAATGTATTTTTTTTCTTCTTCTTTCTTCGGGGTAAACATTCATTCGTGCCGGGATGTGATTTTGAAGAAAATTAAACTTAGCGGTCCACAAATGAAATGAACAAAAACAAAAGTCAATGTTGAAAGTCCCCATAGTAACTATAACCTATAAACTAAACCAATAATAAGAGATGAAACAAGGGCAAATCTCAAGTGAATCTCGCAGACATGTTCATAATTGATTGATTCAATCCAACTTGGCAATCAATCTAGAATAACATCGTGACATTTCACCTGAAATAAACTTTTGTTTCATCATTTCAAGATTTTTATCACCAACACATCCATTGTGGTCTTGTTCCATTTATAAAACCGAACGGTAAATTGGCAATTCCCATCAGCCACTCAAATTCCAGGAAGGTTCCATCATGCTGGTGTATATTCCACATACATCAACATGTCCAGACACTATAATTAAATGAAAAACTATACCATTTAGAATTCTGCCCTATTTTAGGCACTACATAACCTTGCCTAAGGTAACATTTCCCTCAACATAGCAAAACCCGCAAATCTGTTGTTGCTGCTCAATCATCACATCATAACCAGCTATACTAGATATTGATTTCAATCAAATTTTCATACTTTGTTTCTGGGTCAATTGTGGGAGTTACCAACCAACAGCATATGCTAAGATCTTCCGGTATGAGTTATTATAGCTGGGCTCTTCGAGCTCCACCAGGAACCTTGAGTTGAGTTTCCAATATCCAATCACTTTCGTTCATCATTGCTAAATTGTTAGATTATTTGATATGCATGACATCAATTTTGATGCCATTGTCATATCCATTCATGCAGTGAATATTTCTAGGGTATTGATTCCATTTTAGTTAGTGTATAATAACTGGACGTCATGTTGGAATATACGGAAGGTTAGAAGTGGCAAATAAATCAAAGATGCGTGGACGTGGAATACGAATTTCAAATCAGTCACTGGAAACATCGTAATAATTAAGATCGATTAAGTTGAGCGTTTGACTGTAACACTGCCTTATCTATAATACGGTAATAAATAGAAGGCAATAAAACCACACTCTAAAAATAAGAGCTGATGTATTATAAGTGTAAAACAATGTTCCCGGATGCCCACCTTTCAGTTAATTTCACATACGGTATACAAAAATGTATACATTATTTAAAAATGCTTGGATTGAAATAATATCATCAATTTTCATTGTTAAGTATAAAAAAAAGAAGAGGCAATGTGACATTATATGTTTCAATCAACCTCCCTCCATGACTAATGGGATAATAAATTCACATTAGGAGAAGGTTTATTTGATTTGAGTATATACTGTATACAAATAATCCCTTATATATGAAAGAAAGACACATGTGCAAAGCACCAGTTATACACCTCAATTGCTTTAGAGTTAGTGTAGTAACGGTCCTTTGAAGGAACAGTGCTTCCAATTTGGAACTCAATTACAACAGTTAAGCCATGAACCGCAGGCTGTAGTAAAATTGCTTATTTGATTGTTCTAGCAAATTAGTTAGAACATTCCAGTTCTGCATGCACATTTACATTATTAAAAAGTTCACATATCTGACAGTACTGCAGATTGAATTCCCACGTTTTATTGCTGTTTATATTGGTTTCCTGACTTTTGCTTGAATGAATGCGAAACCGATCAGGCAATTCTACCATTTTGATTAAAGGAGTCGCGACACTTCTGGTCAAGGTATTATATTTTTTTTTTCTTTCTTGATCGACCAACCATATATATTGAATTTTTTTCCTTCTAAACCACCAAACACTAGAAATTACTTCAGGGAGCTTCCAAAAGAAATACCCGTCACTCTCTCTAGCTTTATTAAATTTAACTTATTGTAACCAAGAAAACAGCCAGAGTTCGTACACATATGAGAACAGCCAGGATTATTCCATAGGCAGCCATGATATCTGTAAAACATTAGGTGCGTTCAATATCTGGAAACCATTTCTTCTACTTAAAATGACTTAAAGAAGTAACTGAAAAAAGTCACTTATTGTTTGAATGCATCGTGAGCTAATGTTGTGCTGGCTGCCTCGATTGTTAGCAGTCATCACGGGTTGTAGAATTTGTCGTGCAAAACTTACTATTTGATCTGATGGTGGTGACCGAGGCATGATTGTTAATTAATGTTGTTAATGGCTGTCAATTGAATCAAAAAACGCACGAATCTAAGCAGAAAAGACAAAACTGCACATGTGCACCACAACAAAAGTGACTTCTTTGCCTTTTAGAAATTTGACTTCCCAAAGAAATTAAAATGATTTAAAAAAACACCACTCCCGGTTTGGAGAAGTCAAAAAAGTCAAAATGATTTCCAGATATTAAACGCACCTTCTAAAGCAACCCCAGCAACCATCAACCAAAACAGTCAAGGGCTAATACTAATAACCCTTACAAAAATTCACATTTCTAAATTCGAAATATACTGTATAAAATGTATAGATTACAAGTCTTGTGACACCATTTATTTTATTACTCGCCGGGCTTTTACAAGACTTCAAAATGTCTTCCCTGCTGTGAGCCAAGGTTTTGACAGGCAATAACCGGTAGAAGCAGTCAAACAGATGGTCCAGTTACTCCAGTATAATCGGCCTGATGTTCTCAATACATACAAATACACCTCTGCAGTAATGTCAGCTTGCTGTACCCACATACATCTGCAAGCACGATGGCTGTAGACCACACTACGAGTGAGAATACAACTGAAACTGACTTCTGGCCTTTGTTTCATCAAATACAACGCTCTTTAAGATGTCTAATTTCCTCAAAACACCTGCCCTGTGAATAAAGTCCTACAGCTTTCATAATTTTTAAAAATTTAACTCATTAAAACGCTCACTTTCTCTTACACACAAAACAACCTAATTGACCTAACTGGCCCAAATGCTCAGAAATTATCTTAACTCTTTTGATTCAGTCACATAAACCTAAGTGACAGTTGAGTATCTTATTATATAAACCTTTTTCAACTAAACTTAAGTACAAAATGTATCTAAAATGAAATTGAATGCACAATATAGAAAAATCTTCCATTGCCATTACATACAGATATTTTCTTTGAAGAAAAATCATTCTATTGAGAACATGGAGAGCCCCCTATCGCAGAAGTAATCAGAGAAATTGTTTTTAAACGAGTTACACGAGCATTTTATATTCGCTCCCTCCATAACAAGTACATAGACCGGAGAAAGACAGTTGAGATTTCTTTTGGCACTGGCCATTTATTACAAAGTAGTATTGCAGTCCTTTCCCACAATGCCCTCCAAAGACGCAATGTTCTTTTGGCACAGTGCTCCTTTTCCAACTTTTTTCCCAAACTGCAAAATTTGTTTTCCCAAACGCAGAATGGATTTTATGTTAAAAGCACATAAACAAAAATAATGAATTCCTCGATTGTTTTTAATTATACAGTATATAACATGCAAATGCCATTCCAAATTAACTACAAATTAAGCCTTAAGAACGACATTACGAATTTAAATGAGGTCTATACGTGCCTTCTGCCGGTGTAATGCATCGCATACCTCGCCAAGACTCCGTAAATAATGAATTCTTGGCGTTCGCATATATATTATGTGGGTTCTCATCAAGTACTTGACATTTCTTCATGCGCAATGAATTCGTAATTTTCGAGGAACGCTTCAAGGTCGGTTTGGGGTTTTGCTGTAAACAGGTCGCGAGTGCGATGAACAGTCACGTTCAAAAAATCTATCCCTGTATATAATTATTCACATATGATAATTATACCACAAATCCATTTTACACAATACAAACAAAGTAGACACTTATTTTCACACGTTTTCTAATTGTCTGGTATTTCACTCCTAGTGTCAAAAAATAAAATTTCAACCACATCAGCAGAGAGAGGTTTTTTGAACATGACTGTACTTACATATAGGCTTATGCGAGAATTCGCGTGCTGGCTTCAGCAGCTAATAGTTCATTATTATTATGTTTTATGTCCTTCGCCGTGTTCTATTGCTTTAATCGATATAAACGTTTGAGTTTTCCGGTAGCGAAAAATAATAAATATTTGTTGCTGTATAATAATTTATGTTTAATTTATGTTTAATTTATGTATAATTAATTCCAAAATATTTGACCACGTTTTTAGCTTGTTTGTTCTTTACACTTTTCATGATGGATTATTATCGTTTCCGGACATCTGGTCTGCGAGCTACTCAAAAAATATTATCGAATTTGCAATTTCCAATCAATAAGCTATAAACTTGCTGATCGGTTTAATAAAAATAGGATATAAAGAAAGAAATTGAGTGGCAAATAAAATTGTATAATAAGGAATAGATTTTTTTTTTGGGAGTGTTTACAATTTTTTTGTTTTGGCCTATTTCAAGTAGAATTAAACTGAAATTCCGTTTACTAATGGGCTGCGTTGCGTGTTTTCAATTTGTAATTTTCATTTCTTATGATATCAGACCTGTATTTCTGACACTAAAAATAAATTAGCAATTTTTTTTTTATATTTATAATAAATAACATGCGAATTTTCGCATGTGGTTGCAGTTATAAAGAGGAGTTTACAAAACCGCTCACAAGCGGATTTTTTTTTTACAAGCTCACATACGAGTTCCACAAATTCTCATAGTTTTTGACCTCATAATTTTTTATAACAATAATAGTCTTGTAATTGTTTTGCTGACATTATTTCCACAATGCCAGCACTATATTTCCATGGTTGTTTGTTAGAAAATAATTGCGACCAGATTTTACTCATCCTAGCAGGATGCGTGACGTATATATATACTGACTGACATTCAAACTTCTTAAAATTGCTTAAGTATGAAAATCTATTCTAAATATAATTTTTCCTAGAAATTCCGTATATATTCAACATTTTCATCCTATATCATTCCTATATCCGTGATGTTATTAATCAGTGTTAAATTCTTGATGAAATCAGTGTTATGTGTAAAAAATTATTTTTAAGCCTACTTACATTTATTGGCACACAAAATCTATGCACTTCTCTTAAAGCTTAGCTCTAACAGTTTGCCATATTCATCACTGTTAGTTTATTTTAAAATGCGATCTATTTTAGCATTGAAAAAATTTGCACTTTTTATTTTAATCTATAGAATTCAAAAGAAAACCTTATTCTATAAGCGTATAAACACAGAAATGACTTCGCTTTGTTTGCTTTCAAAACTACATATGAGTAAAAACTATTTTAGCTCCAACTAAAACAATGGCCATTATTATTTTTAGCAAAACAGCTTTGGCATGCTATTTTTTGCAAGCCAAATTTATAACTGCACTAAATTATTTATAGATTCCAATTTACAAAACATAAATCGCAAGAAATATGTATAGTTACTATATACACCCCCTATAAAACACATTGGCTCATAAATCAAACTTCGAAAAACTTTGATAATTATGCAAATCTCATATTCAAAAGTCACTAAATTCCAGTTATTGCTCAACCCAGCCATTGCACTGCTTTGTACTTCGCATTTTCAACAATTCACTAACCGCTATATATTTAGTGCCAGCTTGGGAGATCAGTCTAAACAATGATTATAAATGATTTAAGTGAGCTTAAAAATTAAAAAAACAAAGCTCTTCTACCACATTTCTTCAACTTTAATATTGTTGTTGATGCAATCATCCCTTGCCTCTTTGTTGCTTAGCAACCGAATTAAGTATGGCGATGGGGTTTTGGCTTGTTGCCCCCTCGAGTCTCTTTGATCCTTGGGATTCACATTCAAATGACGTCATCCAAACCCATTTAACTCGCCATTTTGTCTTGTTAACGGATTAACTCCTTCTTAAGACATCACTCCTTATTGCTATTTGTTTACCAACGTCCAACTCCAGACAAATTGAAAAATATAAATTCAGACACAAAAGCAACAACAAAACAAAAGGAAAAAATATTTAATAATTCCACCATTCCTCCCCCCCCCCCCTTATTATTTCTATACTCCGCATTTTTTCATTATTTTTTTATTATTGTTTTATCGACGATTCTTGAAACCATATGTCTCCAAAATTGCATTTCTAACTTTCCACATCCCACCACCAGACTCCAGCACGATCTTAGAACCCAAGTACAATAAAATCAATAAATGGGAGGGTACCAAAACGCATGCGCACTTCATTACATTGTCTAGCCGCCAAGGTCATGTAACCAACAATAACAATACTAACAACAAATTGATTGCGTTTAACAATTAATTTGATTTAATCATGAAAAAAAACATTATTGCATCATTTTTCCAATTTTTTGGTTTAACCATCATTTCCTGGTGATCGTTGGCATAGCAAATGCGAGTTTATGGATTAGAAACCCGGAAAGGAAAATTGGGTTAAAAGAATAAATTGGTCGCATTTCGACCTTGATTAAAATAAATCAACAATGACGTGCCAATAATCAAAGGTTCCCACTCACCTGTATGTAATTAACAAAATACAATGCGTGTGCAGACTTGCAGTCGCCATTGTTGACTTTTAATCCCAACAACTGTCCCATCGATTGTCGGTTGCTAAGCAAAAAAAAAATAAAAAAATAAATTATTCTAAAACCATTTAATCCATAAAAATAAAAAAATCTCTACGTGACGGGGTCATTTTTCATGGGTCATGTGATAACCGACCATAAACTTGCACAGAACGCAGTCTCTCGAGCATGCACACGAACTCCCCTATTTACCCTTTGTTCTGGCGCGAAATCAAGATGGCCGACTAGCAGCGTCGATCTGATTGGCCAACGACGTTTCAGGTTGCTAGGCAACCGCAGTGTGGCGTGGGCAGAATCGATGGTCGCGCATTCGAGTCCCGCGTGCGACAGACGCTCGCGTCTGATTTGGACAACGAGTACCTAACGAAGCCCCCTCCCCCGCTGGCGGGAGGGGGACACCGCGGTGACATTGTTGTGATGTGATACCTAGTGGGGCAGCGAAGCAACAATGTTTATTCCAACATTATGCAACTCTGCCACTGTTGTGGCGGCCGATTTCGCCCGAGCTGAGAGACAATTTGGCGACCGTCCCGGCGGGTGAGAACAATGCACTTCACGCAGACCCGAACGAGCACGTGGCACAGAATTAGGCATGCACAATGTCGGGTATATTGTTAGCCAGTTCCTACGGCGGCACGGTTGGGGAAACGAGGTACAGTTACATCAAAAAGTGACGTCATTGGTGAATAATTGAATTGTAATGAGAGTGTTTGCAGTGCACGGTTTTTAAATATTTCATTTATTGTAATCATAATGAATTTGTGTCGCAGGGATATATTTTTCTAATTGACCCCTGTTTCATCACTAGAGCGCATCAATCGCTATTTTCACACACTTAAACCTGCACGAAAATTGTTTAGAACTGCGACAATAGTCTGTCACGAGTCAAAATAATTAATTTTATCATTAGAAAACCATTGTTGTTGTATTTTATTGTTGTTCACCCAGAATTATTGTGATATTTATTGTTTTTTAAACCAAAAATGGCAAATAGATAAAAAAAACGTGATGATAAATGTATAGTATTAATTTGATTAGGTGTTAAAACCATAACTGCATGCCTAAAGTATTGTATATATTATATATATATATATATATATATAATTATTATTTTTTCTTTTTTTGCTATACACGTATCTTCCATCTTATTGATTGTAAACAAATCAAATTAAGATGTCACACGAACAATAATAAATCATAATTGCATACCAACAGCTATTGTTTAATCTTTTTAAACAATATATTCCCTCTAAAAACAAAACAAATATAGATTTAAAATTTATTTCTATTTCACACTCACATTTAATTGTGTTAGCCAGCAATACCACACACAGAAAAAAGAAAAAATTCAATTTCTCATTTGTTATTTCATAGTAAAACCTAACTCACTAAAACTCAAACACCCTTGAATGTGAAAAATTGTATTTCCTGTTCCTCCATAGACCATAATGTAGCAACGCCTTCGGAAACAGACCCCTGAATAGATCTAATTTGCACTTTTTTTTTGGGGGGGGGGGGGGTCACGGGACTACTGTCAGCTTAACAGCGGCAAAATGGCCGCCTTTATTGGCGTGTAATCCGGGCAATATTTACCTCCTTAATTTTAGTTGTTGAAATGTGCTATTAGTTTATTTAATGTGATAAAAAGAGCTTTCTTTATTGATTTTCGCTTCTTTTCCCTCGCTTACTTTGAGTGGATTCGTCTCCTGGAAGTTGATGAGTATTGAACCATTTCATTTGTTGCGCATGCGGTATCGTTGAGTAAGTTATACGTACTGTGTATTACAATATAACCTATTGTTGGGCGGGTTACTATTGGTTACGGAGTATTTCCAATTGATTGGTTGGTGTTTTCCTCCATTTAACTCGACTCACTTTACCAAGTTTGCATGAACACGCTTTTCCGGAAAATGACGTCATCATTTATCGAGGTAACTAGAGTGAATACACGAAATGATGATATCAATTTCTGTAATATTGGATTGTTTCACCTATAAACCTCTTGACACGTGTTTATTGTATTTATTTTGCACCTTGCAATCAGACTGGGTCGACAATAGCCCTTTTTGGACGTTTAAAGGCAATTGTTCGATCAAACAAATATTGTTGAACCCAAACGTACAACAAGTTCATAGAACCTTCCCAACAAAAACTATTGTAAAATAAAAATAAAACTTGAAATTGATAAAACTAAAAACCCAATTGTAAAAACGTACACACACGTGATGGGAGATTCCGCTGGAGTCACCTTTCGTGCGCAGAAGCAATAATAAATTCAATTTTTGAAATTATTATTATTCAAACACAATATATGCAAATGAAAAGCATTATCAAGAATATACGAATTAATAATAACGCTAACTATGAATAGAAATGTGGCACAAATAGGGCAAATGCCCATTCAAGAAGCCCATTTTTGTTCTATAGTTTCTCTTAAATGATAATAAAATAACATAGAATCTTTAGAACAAGAAATACGTTTTATTTGCCCATCTGGCTCTCTAGAGTTTTTGTATCCAGCAGCCATTTAAACAATTGATGCTTGTCAATCAAATATTCTTATTTGTTCTTTTACGAGTAAATACTTCCAGCAATAGATGGCTGCATGGAATTGTTGTCCTGCATTATAGAACTAAACCAACAAAATCATGCAATCATGCATAATAAATATTCAATTATGGCTTAGCTTAGCATATCCTATTCCATTGTGTTATTGGAAAGCGCAGTTATACTCGTTCTGGCTATACAGACGCATAAATCAGTTTAGAACTTTGGAAAAACGCAAAAATATTGAGACAAAACATCTGTTCTAAACTCCGTTTCCAAAACATTGCAAGAAACTCCCATTGGCTAGAGCCTTTTCCCAGCAATTTTTTAATACACTTAAAAAAAATTCGAAAAATGACCATAAAAGGGCATAAATGAACATAAACGAACATAAACAAACGTAAAACGAACAAAAAACGAACATAAACAAACGTAAAACGAACAAAAAACGACCATATATATGGTAGTTTTTGGTGGTTTTTTTGTATTAATATGCAAGCAAACAAGCTCCAACCAATGGGAGTTTCTCGCAATGTTTTAGAAACAGAGTTTAGACATTCATTCAAATTCCAAATACAAAAAAAAAAAATTACAATGTACAAAATTACCGCGAGATGGAACTAATCAGAGAAACTGTTAGCATCCCCTCCTGTTGATGGATCATGAAAACAATCAAATTAATTCGACTCAAACCTTTAGCTCTAATTAACCTTTTTACAACTCCTGGACACAAATAATTCAGCATATTGTCCTCACCCTGGAAATTGTTCCAAGTCGGAAAACGTGCACGCGTAGCATGACGTCAGTGACAAATGAGCGATCGTGGCCAGACTGCAACACGGCGCGTGCGCATTGGGTTTGGCGGGTTAGGGGCCGAGGCAAACCCAGCTAGTCGCACCACAAGACGCTGGCGTTCGGGGCTCCCGCGCGCGCCCCGTGGCCGCGTACAAGGCCCACTCCGCGCGCGGGGATCCCACCAATGAGAAGACAACATGCAGATGATCATTGTTGCCGGCGGGTAAGTTCCCGGATCAACTTTCGCAATCCGCCGCTTTCTTCTTTCGTTTAATGCTTTTCGGATTCTTCCGTTCCTTCGTCTTTTTGGCGGTAAATTTGAAAAAAAATTTAAAAAAATCACATTTAATGATGGCCGAAAGGAAGTAGGAAACGAGCAATAATCACACCGACCGATTCTTCTCTGTCTCTCACTGTTGCTGCCGTTGTTAAGTGTTGTAAACGCATTGTTTTGCGTGAATTTGCCACCTGTTTTGTTTTGGTCTTCAAAACCAATTGTTGGGAATATTTGTGTTGTCTGTCAGTTTGCTTCAACAACGTTTTTGTATGGTTATTGTTGGTGTATTAAGCAACTGGTGTAAAATCGCTACAAAGCGACCATTTTTGTAATTACGTTTGACCGATAATGTGACCAGTTGCTGCCCAACTAGAGTAATGAAATGGCATAAACGCCGCATCAAATTCCACGGAGTACAATGGGTTAAAAATTAATTATTATGCAAACAATGTCAAATGATCCTTAAAAAACGACATAATGTTGTTTCAATTTGACTGACATATATATGTTAATGCTTCAAATTCCCTTTTCTTCGCTTTGGTTTCTGTTTTACTCAACTGTCATCACTATCGATTCGAGATATCGAATCAACTGATAGATGATACTTCCGGCTTTTAAAGAGGAAGTTAATTGCTGAAGTTCAGTTCAAGGTTTTTTTGTAACAATAGAACTAATTATTTTTTTAAAAAAACAGTTGCAATAATGTGCGATTTGCTATACAGTTCTGAATAAAATATTGAAATTGATAATCAACAATGCTCAAAGCATCAATAATGGGAAATATTGTTGTCACTAATTTGTTGTTGAGTTAATTAAATTATTGCAACAATTACAGTTATGTTTACTGTAATATTCAACAACAATTACAAATAATATAAGAAGTATAAGAAAAATTTACTTCAGGAAAGTGAAAACAATACCGCTTTTTTGGTTTTTTTCAATCAATATTTGCATATGCATATATACGTCAGCCAAAAGAAATAAAGATGAAAATACAATACAAAAAAATGGATTTTTTTGTAGAATTTATTTCTAACAGAAATAAAATTTTTGTTTTTCCGACCCAAAAAATATTGCAAAACAAAAAAATAAATAAAATAAAATAAAAATGCGTGCAGTGTGAAAAAGGAATTTTGGATAAAAGTCATTGTGGGCTTGTTAATCAGCTTGGCTTTGATCCAAAGTCCTCACTTTATTACATTCTCTCTCTATGTCATTAGTTTCTTTTCTGTCTTGACCATCTCTCACTTCCGGCATGAATGCAACTACTGCCTGTCAAACACATCCATCATCGTCATCACCTTCTTTCTTTCTCAAATCTATTTTTTTTTTTTTTTAACCAAAAATTTTTTAACCGTTAAAAAAAAAAAAAAAATGTCTATATAAAGTGACATAATGATCTAATGTCTATAAATTCAAGCCTATTGGCTAAAAATAAGCATTAATCAGATTAAGTGGAATTTACTTGTGGGTGGCACTTGAAAGCATCTGGTTGTAATAGTTTTTGAAAGGGATGTCGTTTTCGATTCCAAACGGTAGTATATTAGGCTTATTTTAAATACCGACACCGGTAATTATGCAAGTCCTTTTAATTGCGGATAAGGACCGTTGTTTATTTCGCACGATAACGACTTCTATAGCGTTTAGTTTTCCAAATAAAAATATATTGACGCTCTATTTTTAGAAAACGACATTCGGATATTATTACATTGTTGAAACTTGAAATCTCATCGCTAGTTGGGCGTCAGTTGGCAGATGTAACAATCCCCTCGTGAGGTTAAGCTTATTTTTGAAAGGTATTGGCCGGCACAAGATGAAAAGTCATTGATAAGATCAAATTTTTCCAATAAATAAAATCTACGCTAAATCGAAATAATTAACTATTGTTGCAAATAACATCTATCAATTAGAAATTATTCTTGTATTATTCCCAACCCAATATTTAATTATTGATTTTTCATATTGTTGTAATTACGGTTTATGATCAGTCGATTCAACATTATCTCCATTGTATTCCTATACAACTATTGTAAACTACGTTTACTGTTGCTTGGTGCTATTCCCCAGGTAACACCAAATGTTGCTGCAACGTTGCAATGTTGCTGCAATGTTGAAAATGATACTTCTTCTAACATTGTTAGATAAGAATGGAACATTGCATGCAACATTGGTGTTACCTGGGTCTCGATTTAACCCGAGGGTTATCAACAGTTTAATCTCATTGTTGTTAAATCCGTCTCAACTTACAATGCACATTTAAACCCTCGAGGATATAGCTTCATTAGATCTCCCGTATACAAAACATAAATCCTCTAAATAAAAAAAAAAAAAAAAAAAAATTAAAATGCATTGTATCATACAATTTTATAATTTTCCCAATTCGTGTTGCATTTTTATATAAAAAAATCTCAATTTTGTGAGTAAACATTATAAACACAATAAAAGATTCCAAGATTTGTTCTCCGTCACTGCCTTTTGTCATTGAACAATGGGTGTGGCACCTTTTCTATTTATACTTCTACAGTTCGTTCAATAATGCACGTGCAATATTGTTCGTTTTTATCTTCCATACATGCATCAGATGATTTATTCCACTGATTACATCATTTTCCTTTCAAATAAATTTAGCAAACCAACAATAATCACTCATTTCGGACAAAATACAAAAAACACCTTATCAGTTCTTCGTTACATCTTATTTCCCAATCGGTCGTTATTCAAGGTCGCGTCCTTCGTGCCCTCATCCCTCCCCCCCCCCCTCCCTCACTTGAACAACACCATCAATAACAGAAAAAATGCCAACAAACCCATATCGATTCGCAAGAGCGAAAAAAAACAATGATAATCAATTTTTAATCGATTCATTGCGATGCCCCGATCGATGCGTCTGCAACAAAACCAATTGGTCATTTCTGGACACATTTATACTAACTCTTTTATTTCAGTGTACAAAGGTTGAAACGCGACGCTCTGACGTCAAAGCAGCCGCGTTGGCTTGCTGCAGTGCAGGCGCCCGTTGCCTAGCAACCAGCAGATGGGGATGCTGGGTTTCTCTACCATCTTATCCTTTCGTTGCCAAGACAACCGCAACGCCATCATCATATCCATTCATCACCATTTGCCCCCCTTTCAAATAGTTAATCCTGAGGAACCGGCAAAACATTTGCCAACACAAACTTTTCCCCCGCTTAGCCCCATTGCCAGAACACAAAACAATAATAAATAATTACAATAATAATAAATAAATAAATAAATAAATAAATAAATAAATAAATAAAGAAAGAAAGAAAGGAAAAAAAATCATTTCTTTCCCTAGACAATTGAAATCTCAAAGCAATAATTAAAAAACGTGGGTTGTTCGCGAGCAATCGTGTGGTTCAACATGTGTCCCTTTCTCATGGTAAAAGAAGCGTGGGAAATGTAGTCCCGTCACCTGAGTGCTTTCCTTCGATCGGGACGCCAAGAGGCTGCGCCGCAATCACCCTCAACGCTGCCAAGTGGTCGCGGCCCATCCGCCGAGTGCGCGCGCGCGCGACCAACTGCGCCGGTGTAGCGTCTGATGGCTGTGAACGCGCGCGTTCTCTCTTGCTGCTATGGCCGTCCATCTACGGCCAGGTGGGGTGGGGACATGTGTGACGTCACAGCACCCCCACCGTGATCCATCCGTGAGATCCGAGTGAACATTGTGAACATCGCCACGCTTCCTCCTCCTCATCCGTTGGCGTTGTAGAATAGAGGAGGGGGGTGAAGGGGTGACGGCGGCCATCTTGGACATTGGTGATACTAGCCTTGAGTCACAACGCCAGCCAACATTTCTCGGCTAGAGGCTCTCGAACGCTGGGGTTTAACCCCAGTGCTCAGGCCGCGTGCGGCCGACGGAGCAGTTCCAAGAAACTCATCAGGGGTCGGTGAAGGAGATACCGCAGGAAATGGCGTAGTCACCTACAACCAAAAACAAGCGACGCTCAATGAACTCAGGTGAGATAGATCATCATCATTTCTGATGATAAAATAACCGTGCAATCATCGCCATGGTAACGGCAACCTCTATCTCTCTCTCTCTCCTCATCGCATTGTTGCTCCGTGCATTCGTGCTTCTACGCAAAGCGTTGCAAACAACAATCGATGCGTTGCAATCACTCGTTCCATAAAAAAATGCGCGTCTAATCCACAAAGATGGCGTGACATAATCTCACCTGCGACAGGTCGACGCCACGAATGACTTGTATCCAGGTGATTCACTCTGCCGCCATGTTTTTTATTGTTATCATTCGATTCCCCTTCCTTCTCCATTCGCCACATTCCTTCTGCATTCACATATCCAGGCCAGCGGATGTTTGGCATTTTTATTCCACCTTGTAGTGCCACTGTCGCCGACCTTGAACCCGCAATAAATCAAATGTCTCGCACATAACATGAGGTTATTCTTATTTCTTTTATTCGTCTGGACCCTGCAATGCATCGTTCAATTATTTATTCTTCTTTTTTCTTGTTGCTGTTGTCAGAGTTGAATTTTGCATATTGATTTTCATACATTCTAATTTGCAGGTCCCTTCCAAAGCTCACTAGTGAGGAGACAGATGGCAGTAACCCTAATCAAACCTTCCATACCAATAACTTCGAACCAATTCCGCACGACCACGACTACTGCGAAAGAGTAGTTATCAATGTAAGTTCTTGTCAATTGCATGTTTCTCAGAAAAGGTGATAGAATAATAATTCTGTGAATATGGTTGCTTGGCAATACAAGTGTCAGTCTATGAATCATTCATTCTTAGACACAAATCACGTGTGAATTTCTCTTGAAACCAACTTTTTCTAGTAAGGAAGCCAATATCTTGGCAGGCAACCACACACAACAATTTCTGGAAGATTTCACTTTTTCCATGTTTTATATATAGCATGATGCGCTTGTATGCCAGCAGTGTTGCTTGCATTCTGCCATTGATTGAAAATCTTGTCAATACTTTGATTTTTTATAAACAAGTGTGGCAGCAGTGTTGCATGATATAACAGTTTAATAATGTCGTTTCTTAGTAAATAACTAAGTGTTTATCATTTAGCAGTGTTTAGCTCGGTGTTTTGAGACGGTTAGTTCGTTTCCCTTTTGGCTAATGGAAATTTACAATTAAAGCCGTTATACCGCATTTGAATGCCGTTCATCAAAGAAATGCGAAAAATTCGAAATTAAAAACGATTCACTATGCAGTTCCAAAGTCAAAAAACATTCCTACCGTTCTCAACTTGAACACACCTACCCAGAAAACCAATCCCAGACCAATCAAAAAACAATTTCGGCATTTACTCATCATTATGATTCAGTATACTACAAATTCCACTTGATTTCGACCATTTTTTTTATTTTTTTTGTTTTGTTTTGTTTTGTGTTTAAGAAAAAAATATTGAGAAAAAGGCTAAAAAGTTACAATGCAAAACTTAGCAAAAACTTAGCCCGCATACCTTACACTTAAAAAAATAATTGAAAGTAAATGAACCTATGTCAACATTGCTCCCGCATGTTTACCATGTGATGCAGTGTAGCACTGCAGCAGTTTGGCGAACTGCTTTACTATTAATGTAAATCCTCTGATAAAACGCTGTCTCTAGTACACACCACAAAGACATAAAATTTAAAATCCCTTTGCGGCTAATGCATGATCTTAAATATTGTTATTTATGGCTCATGTAAGATACCTAATGGGAACGCAACTCATTCATAACAGTGTTTAGCCATATTTTTTTTCCTTTTATATTAATGGGAAATTGAATTCCGCAAATACAACACCCACCTTCTATCACACGATCTATGGAGCACCTAAATAATAAATCAACTATAGCTGATCGAAATCATTACATATCAAACAAGACCTTAAATGAAGCTAGAGCTTAGATTGAGCTTTCAGCTTGAATAACAAATACATTCCATTTTGGAACATTCAAAAATATATTATTGTTGTTTTCTATTTAAGAAAAAAAACAAAAAAAACAACAAAACAACAAAAAAAAACAATGGAATAAATGCAGTTTGAATTTGACATCAAGTTTCCAGGCGCCGCACACTGTAGTTGACATAATATTTTATATAAAAAAAATTTTTGAAGGAAAATGCAGTTTCCATTTCTTTTTCTACAAATTTATTACATCCAGTTACGCAGCCAACAACCAATAATTACAGCTAATTTTATTCTCCTAATCAATATCCCAACATTTCCTTCTCAAACCTCATCCTTAATTCCCCAAACTAAACTGGACAGTCCCTTTAAAGAATGATGGTAAAGTTTAATGTTTTCCTGGGTGTGTGTGTGTGTGTGCAAGTTTACAGTAATTAAATTAGACGTTAAAAAAAGAAAACTGCTTTTGACTGTTTATTTTCTTCAGGGTCTGACTGCACATTGCTAAGTCGCATTATCATTGTTTATCATTGTTTTCTTGTGCATGCCATGTATATAATATATATATATATATTATTTTTTTTTATTTATATATATATAAAAGAATAGTAATATATATATATATATTACTATTCTTTTTTAATTTTATAAAAAAAAAATAATAATTTGTATTTAACTCTCATGCCACTATTTATACTCTTGCTTCTGGATCAAACATTGCAATTAAATCGCAATTAGGATTGTTAAGCTATACCCGGAAGTATCCTTATTGCCCACTTCCTTAACAAATATGAGGAACTGGTGGAAATAACAAATCGTAATTAGGCCATCCTCAATCCACTGTCGCTCTCGCTCGATAAAACTTAAACTTTCCAAATTATGCCACTTTAGTCAGTTATTCTCACAACCATCTGGCCCGATCATTGAAATAAATTGGCAATGGTTGAACAACAATAATAAAAAAAATGTCACCAACAAATCAAACCTAATTCTCCTCTTATTGTTGCGTTAGGTGAGCGGATTGCGGTTCGAAACGCAGTTGCGGACGCTCAATCAGTTCCCGGACACCCTGTTGGGCGATCCTGGCCGCCGGATACGCTACTTTGACCCCCTGCGGAACGAATATTTTTTCGATCGCAACAGACCGTCCTTTGACGCCATCTTGTATTATTATCAAAGTGGTGGTCGGCTCAGGAGGCCTGTTAACGTCCCGTTAGATGTTTTTGCTGAAGAGATCAAGTTCTACGAACTCGGAGAGCTTGCTGTCAATAAATTTAAAGGTAAGTTAAGTTTTCAGGGAGAAAAAATAATAAAGAAAATGTGTGTTTTGCATGGCTTAAAAAAAAAGATGTTATGTAAGTGATGGATAATTTTTTGTTTTGTTACTGACATGCTTGAATGATTCTGCTTTGGACATCTGGTATAAAAAAACCATTGGATGATGAGAATAATAAAGTGCACTGTCACTAGTAGCTAGAAACTAAAGTGACATTGGTTGATTGTTCATTGTGCTGTGTTTTAAAGCGCCGATGATAAATTCGAATATCTGTGGTCTTCGGTAGAAGAATTTTTGCCAAAATCCATATCGTGATATATTACAAGCGAGAAATATGTAATGCTGTTTGTTTTCATACAATTTACATGATTCTAATGGTTAGTTCACATTAAATGTAACGTAACATAACTTACAAAAATTTAACGAAACATATGGTTTTGTTCACACTTGTTTGTAGACAGTAAATGCAAACCGACCAATCACGCAATTTCTCATTTCATTTCGTTTTTTCATGCGAGAAGCAGTTGTCTCCTCATTATGGTTGCCATAATTTCTTAAGTTACGTTACTTCCTACTTCAAAATCAATTTTGATGTAAGAACTTAAAATTACGTCTGTGATTTGCGCAGCAATCTTGCGTTACGTTACGGAGTGGTGTGAACACCAATGTGAACTAACCATAAGATTGAAATGCAAACATAAATGTCATCTTGCATGCTTCTTGCATGTAAAAATCAAATTTAAACTTACGTGCAGTAAATTCAGAGTGAATTAGTCTAATTCATTTTTCTAGAGCATGCGAAATGTTCTGTTAGTAACATCAATTTTTAAGTTGCATGATAGTAAATATCCAGAAAAGTTCTTCTTAAATTCTTCTTAAATCTAATTCTCGTTCTTATCGATAAAATTCCAACAATGTCAATGTATGACATTCACATCGATGAAAGCTATCGGCAAACAATTGGACCAAAATAAATTGTTAGCGCCGCTACTAACGATGGATTGTTAGCACCGTAGTCGATTCCTTGCACTAATTTTGGCTGAGTGCCGCCTAAAACCTTCATTCGGCACCAGAGCGCCGCCCTATACTATACTGTCCTTACTAAAAATCGATTTATAAATCATATTATTTAATCGATTAGTTTATGTAACTTTAAGAGCCTGGAGCTATTTTTTTTACGACCACACCACTGATAACATTAGGTTAGTCTATAGGGTTTAGATTGAGTTCTTGGTAGTACAAGAGTACCTACCCGACAAAAGAGAACTTTTCGGTCTGATTTACAGGCACGGAGTCTTTGTCGAGAACTCGAGTCTAAGCTGGTGTTTCAACACTTCAGGAACCCCAAATTATGACAAACTCAATGGTAATTGTTTATCTTCAAAACAAATTAGTCCAGTTTTAGTTATCATATAGGTCACACATCCTCTCTGAACAATAAATATTTCTGACATTTCAAATCTTTGTAGAAAACCTCACTGTATCTTTCTTTTCCGACTATGGACTTGTCAGTTTATACACTGCATGACAGTTGAGAGCTTTTAGTGTGCTTTCCGTTGGAAATCCTTGACAGTATGGTGGTGATGCACCTGAATGGCAATCAAGAGTGTGGTTCAAGTCCAGGATATATCTCAAAGTCCAGACCATATGTCTTTTTTTGTGTCAATAATACCGTTATTATTGAATTGATGGCGTCACATACTATATTTATATTGATGCTTAAAGGGTTTACAATATCATGTTTTTTATTGGTCCCTTGGATCAAGCATTGTTTAAAACATTATTCAGAGATTTTTTAAAAATAAAAGCGAAACCAAATCGAGAATTTGCGGGATAGTTACATAAACCATTGCATTTAACATGGGGAATACCAACTGTGCCGTCAGAAACACCGCCCTGCCAGCAGTGGCCAACAATGTTGGGTTACAAAATGATTTAACTTTAAAAAAATAAATAAAAATCATTTCACCCATTTTAAGAGATGGCGAACATTATTCAGTCATAAAATTTTTGATATCGTAAACCCTTAATTATTAAATCTCTAAAATGAATGCATTTTATAGAAGTCATTAAATATTTGAGCCTCCAAAAGTAAATTATGCATCCAATTAAAAGATACTTTTCTTTATGCAAAATATAGAATGTACCACCTACTTTTACTTTCCACAGATTAAATTTTGTTTTGAATTGTTGAAGAACAATTTTATAATTAACACAAATTTATTTCAACAATATTTTATGTAAAATCAGTGAATTTTTGTTTGTGGATAGCATAAAAGTCTAAGATTGATAACATTTAACTAAGATCAAACATCACAAGTGACAAGTGACTACAAAGAAACTAACTGGTATGTTGATCTTCACCAAATCCTCCTAGATCCTTCCAGCTGACACATTATTTTTCTTCTTCCACTGCATGTTGAACCTGATTCTTCACACCAATTTCCCGGAATCACTTCCTTGTTAAAACAATCAATACAATCTTCTGATAAAATCAAACCAACTTCTGCATAATTTCTATCCACAAAAAAAGTTAGCGTTTCTTCTGATAATGCCCTAAGTTTACCACAGTAGAAATAAATAAATTTAATAAATCGTTTAGTTCCAACTAGCTCCAGCAGTCCCAAGTTTGTTTTTTTTTGTGCATGTTAATATTGCTTGCTGCATATTTCAAAGAGTAATATTTTATAATGCATTTTTGATCTTTTCAAATGCCTGTGCTTTAGTTTTAGTGTGTTTGCCTTTTTATACCACATAAATTCTTGATCTTCCTACAGCCAAGCCAGGATTAATTCTGGACTCATAATGTAGTTAGCACTCTCTATCCAAAAACTACTTCAATGTATTTAACCACTGGATTATTTATCAAAATAAAAACTTAAGTGCCTCTCAGCAAAACAGTGCTGCCGATCGATAGCTCTTGTTTCAGCCATTCCATTTTAGCTTGTTGCAAGAATCCTCCGACCGACAAATTCTTGGATATTCAAATTCTTGCAAAAAGGAAAGAAAAAAAATTGCTTCTAGCCCTAGGGATGGAAGAAGTATTTAATGAAATATTAGACTAAAAATATAAAAGTTTTAATATTGATATTTAATTATACAGTCACGTCATACACAGGCCTCCTATAATCTTTATCGGACATGTCTGTATAATTGTCTGTATAATTGTCAACCTTTATTTTACGATAATCTTATTTTATATCATCATAAAGCTGTGTTTAAAAAAATTACTTGGGAATGGGAAAATATAGTAATCCACCACTGATTTAAGGTTTTTTTATAAATTCCTAAGCAACCAACTAAAAGCAAGACACATCAGCTTGAATAGAGGTCCTTACACTTGCTAAATTTGATGGAATTGTGGGAAAACAGATATTACATTTGGTTGCACAATATCAACACTGACACCAGTGTTCACAGATCACAGATCACAGATGTGGACTGACCTCAAATCAAACATCCGTTTTTTTTTCTCCTCCCAAGATTCGATTGCAGTATCCATCCATTGTAAACATGATTTAATTTTAATGAGTATTGCATTAAATGGCAATATAAGTTAAATTGACTAAAAACAATGCAACCAAGTGAATGAAATCAATAGACTCACTCACGTTTTAGTGGACAGTTGATAAGCACAAGATCAAAGGAAGCTAATACTCGTACATGTACATGGGAGTTTGTGGTTAGATATAAAAAATGTTAAAATAAAAATGTTTAATTTTTTCCTTTTCTTTTCTTTTTTGTTAAATTAATTTGCAGAGGACGAGGGTTTTATCAAAGAAGAAGAGAAACCACTTCCGGCCAATGAATTTCAACGTCGTATGTGGCTGCTTTTCGAGTATCCAGAAAGCTCACAGGGGGCTCGGTTTGTTGCCATTATGTCGGTGTTCGTCATCCTTTTATCCATTGTAATCTTTTGCCTGGAGACTCTGCCTGAGTTCAAACACTACCGTATCAGCACACTGCATAACAATGTGACTAGAATTGAGGCAGACGAAGTCCCGGAATTGAGTGACCCCTTTTTCGTGATCGAGACTTGCTGCATCGTATGGTTTACGTTCGAATTGCTCGCTCGTTTTGTTTCGTGTCCGAATAAGCTCCACTTTTGCCGTGATATAATGAACACTATTGACATCATAGCCATCATACCTTATTTCATTACGTTGGCCACTGTTGTCGCAGATGATAAAGATGTCCCCAAGTACAACGCCTACGATCCGCGTTCAGGTGCATCCAACAACCAGGCCATGTCACTGGCCATCCTACGGGTCATCCGATTGGTCCGAGTCTTTCGGATCTTTAAACTATCGCGGCATTCGAAGGGGCTGCAAATCTTAGGTCGTACACTTAAAGCGAGCATGCGCGAACTGGGTTTACTCATTTTCTTCCTCTTCATCGGAGTTATACTCTTCTCCAGTGCTGTTTACTTTGCCGAAGCCGATTCGGAACGCTCCTATTTTAAAAGCATCCCGGACGCCTTTTGGTGGGCCGTCGTAACCATGACGACGGTGGGTTATGGGGACATGCGGCCCGTCGGTGTCTGGGGTAAATTGGTTGGTTCGCTATGTGCCATCGCCGGAGTGCTGACTATCGCGCTCCCAGTACCGGTTATCGTGTCCAACTTCAATTATTTCTACCACCGAGAGACAGATCAAGAAGAAATGCAATCGCAGAACTTCAACCACGTGACCAGTTGTCCTTACCTGCCAGGAACGGTGGGACACAAACTGAAGAAGGATTCCTTCTCAGATTCCAGCTCGGACATAATGGAGCTGGAGGAAGGCATCTTGCTCAATAGTGCCGCCCTCTTGGCAAATCGAGGAGACAATAACGCCAAGAAGCAGAACAACCCGCATCACAACAATAATGTGAACGCTGTAAGCATTGAAACCGATGTTTGACCCCGCCTACGGCTCAACCCAATTGCCAACAGCACTCCCGGGAAAGCCCATCAGCTAAGGTACTGTAACAATCAAATACTCTACACCTCACTTTACATGTTCATGTTCTATTCAATTTCCGGATTTCGATTCAATTCCGTCTTTTATTTACCCAACCAGTAGCTTCATTTCGATAATAACTTCAATTAAACGGCTCACACAATTGCGTGTGTGCAACTAATCAAACTACAAAACCCTATTTGTATATTCCCTTTTTCTTTTTTCAAAAAAATACCGTATACATTCTTCACGAATCGATATCAAATTACTAAATTAGCAATCATCTTCCCTTAAGATTGGTCGCAATCTTAAAACGCTCAGAAAATGAAATTGCTCATTCATTTGCTTTCATGACCAAACGACAATTTCTTTTATGGGTGAAGCGAATATAATGACTCTTGTTTCCATTAAGCTTATATGGGTGACATGGGTACATTTTTTCACCTACCTAGCTTTTTTTACTATTCTCCATAAAAATATTTTAAAAAATCTTTTAAACCTACTGTATTGATTTTTTTATTTTATTTTTTGGCCCTTTAACAAAAATCTTTTAGCCCCACGCCATTTCTGCGCAGGAAATAACGAGCGCTCATTGTGAATTTCTTAGGTGTTTTTGCGTTCAATCTGGGTTACCAAAAAAAAAAAACTCTTTCTTTTTTAGCCCTTTTGGCCTTTTGGTTGATACCGTATAACACAAAAAATATCATCGCTTTCAGAAGGAAAAATAGCTAACGATTGGGTCCACTATTCTCGCTGAAACATTTTCCTTAATGAAATCTGCTGCTTTGCACATACATTGCTGAATTACAGGTGTTGATTATCAGGGCCTCTTTAACCGTTTACTGGGTGCTGGGCAAACGTCTTAATGCAGTGTTAGGTGTTGTTACTAGAATACATCAGGCACATTGAAAACAAAAATTCTTGAAGATGACCTTAGCACTATTAGGTCAAAACGTCCAGCATTCTTAAAATCAATTGCACAGTAAATATTTCTCTTTTTTTTAAAAAAAAAACGAAGAGTTACTGTCTGTGTGAAGAAAATCTGCTGACCTCGATGACTTTGCGAATTATCAGATCATCCCCAAAACGGTAAAACCGTGTAAAAAAAAACCATTTGTATTTATGTGTGTTTAACTTAACGTGGTCATGACCCCATGGGCTGATGTTAGATATCATTCTATGGAACTTGAAGTACTACAACATTGTTAGTTTCTTTTTTGTTGGTTTTATGGCATGTGTAGTGTAGCCGCTTGTACTGGTACGATATACAAAATTCTCGCTCTACGATACTATACTCTATCTAACAATTCGTGCACGAAACTCCCATTGGTTAATGGCCAATGCATTGCACTGAAAGTATGTATTGTGGTATCTTATTTTAATCCTCTAGTTGAGCCGAGTCGAAAAATCATCGCTTTATAGTCCAAAAAAGTGCATGCCATTGTTAACAAACGAAAATGCTTGTAAAACATTTTTAAAAATTATTTACATTTGGATTTTTTGTATTGTTGCGCACATTTTTGGACTACGAAACAATGATTTTTCGACTCGGCTCGACTAGAGGATTAAAATAAGATATCACAATATATACTTTCAGAGTTTCAGCACAATGCAAAAACGTCCACTTCTCAGTTTCGTGCACGAATTGTTGGATAGAGTGTACAATAATTTCAGCAATAGTTCTTTTTGATGCAGTTATAGTTATTTTATACAGCAAAAAAGGTTTTAAAGTCAAACAATAGATGTATGCAAATTTAAGAGAATTTAGTCAAATTCTTTGGATTCTCAGGTTCAAGATGTGACATTTTCTAAATATCAAATACCGAAGAACACGTTTCTCTGTGACCACATGGCAATAGATTGTTTAGATTCCCGAGAGGGCTATTGGTGCCCAGACTTGACCAAACTATCAACACGCACAATTCATGCTCACGTAACATTTATTTAATATTTTTATTTTTCAATATTAAATTAGAATTGTGATAAATGACAAATATTTAAAGTGAAAAAACACTTTTCTTTAATAGGAATTTCAATGTAAAAGCTTGCAGAACGCATAAACACCAACAAACCATAAACTTACTCATTTCAACACCATCCAACCTAAAAATAGTTATTAATATCAATAAACGTCAAGTGCTTGGACTTTGTTTTAGCTGAAATTAGTTCATTGCATCCCTCATTATTGATTAACACATGGACATCAGTTTTAAGGCGCAGTGTGCAAAAGTGCAGCTTTGCAAAGTGACCACTCCACCACCATAAATTATTAGTCATCCCTGATTTAGCCACCAAAATCACTAAACAAATGAATAAACAAAATTTAAACTCACGCATTCAAAAATATGCTAAAACTGCCAAAATTTAATGACCTTTTGGTTCAAAAGTGGTACAGTATAGTACAGAAACATTACTAAACAAAACTGCCGGAAATGATAAATTAAAAAAAGTATGACACTTGCGTGCATTCTACTTTTCAATTTGAATTAAAACAATGCCAATATTTTTATCTCGCTTTCTGCTGCGCATATAGAAACGCAATAATTTTGTTACATGTCGCCTTTGTTTCATTGTTACATTTATTGATTGAGCTGGCCCGCCACCAACTAGCTCCATCCCCTCATTTGCAGTCATATTTAAATTAATTTTCCCCACTGTATCCTCTGGGCACCATTTTGGGATCGTCCAGGGTGTGACCAATGGACGCTAGCATTGCCATTGATCTTGTAGCTTTTCTGACCATAAGGACAGGAAATAGCAGTCGATAATCATGCTCTGTGGCAGAACATGTAACAACTCAATTTATTATGTCAAATGTATAAAATCAATATTTAAGAAACATTAGCTTTTTCTTCCAAGGTTTCCTTCTATTTCTTTTTTTTTAATATATAATTATAATAATAATATACAAAAAAGTGTGCTGATGTGTTTTAGTTATATTTTCAAACCGTACAAATGAGTAAATGGATTAAGTTTGACAGTTTATTGATCAAAATGGTTTATTATTCATGAGTAAATAGTGAATGGAATGGAGTTGGAGTGACTGCCATATTTATATCAGCTATAAAACAAAAGATATTGGTTTTAAAACTTATTTTACATGTATAGCTGAGTCATGACTTTAAATTTTCATGTGTTGTTGTTAATTAAGTGTATATGAATTTTTTTTTAAGTGCTGTTAAGATTGAAAATGGCCACTAGAGAGTACTCTATTGCTAATGCAATTTGCAAACCAAAACCTTCAGCTTTTTATTTAAAAATCAGCTCATTTTTCACAAAACTACAATTTAAAAAAATAAAAATTCATCAACAAAGCATAAGAACACACAGAAGAAGATTAGAATCGCCTGTATTGTATATCAAACCTAATATTTAGTTACCAACTTACCACTTGCATAGAAAATACACCCAATGACCCAATTAGCCTAATTTTTTTTATTATCCAAGTCAAACTAGCATACAATTTTTAGCACGACAAAATCCCATACAGCAGAGCTCAGGAGATAAACTCTTCATTTTATATCGAGGTAAAAAGCTGATTACATCTGTCGGTATAACTATCCACAGCTGATTTCCAGCCATTTTATCAACATAACTTATAATGATAAGCACACAGCGCACATTAATTGGGTTTTAGTTCATTTGTTTGGTACCCTCAGACTTAGTTGCGATTGCAAGCCGACTTTGAAAGAGTGAATGAATGCTTCGACCAAGAGGTTGCTAAGTACAATGGGTGGCGGATTAGAGCCCTCTGGCCCTCCAACGACTGTGTCGTGCCACTAATCTTAAGAGGTTGTTGGCTTATTGTCTATTGGCAGTCGATAAGCGCATGAACCGTGTTATTGCACCGTTTCAGGGTTGCGCTTGTGAGCAAGGGCGGCCAAGGAAGTAGCTATTCATCTTCTTTTACTTACACAAAGAAATCTCCTGTAATCACAGAGTAGCTTAACAATGCAAAACCAGCTCCGGATTTGCCAACCAGCTAATAAGTGGAATTAGATTTGATGATGATGACCTCATACAGACCTTACGGAGAAGGAACGGTCATTACTGAGATTATAATCGCTAATTCTTCTATTTCCACCATGCAGAATCAACAGAAATCAGTCACCAAACTCCTCCCCAAAAAGGTTTTACATATATATACTGACTATTTGGAATGTTTAAATTTAAAAGTTTAAGCATCCAATTAAGATGTGACTATATAAGTAGAAATTTATTGCTGAAGAATAAAGCAAATGTGTTTACTATCAAGTTGCAAGATGTTTGTCATCTTGAGACCTAGAAAAACATGTGTTGAATGACGAGTAACTTCTATCTATAAACAATATGCTGGGTGTGTGGTGCCATTAGTCTGTCACCAATAACCTCATCATCAACTGATAAAGAACTAATCTATATAGCCATTTCCCAATTACATCATTATTTAAGTATTTAAAAAAAAAATTTTTTAATAAAAATTCTTAAATGAATATCAGCCTGTATGCATCATCAAACTATTATTAGCAACAATAGAAATGAGTAAAATGTCTAAATATAAATTCAAGTGAATGGCCCATGTCGTTTAGCTAAAAGATTATTTTTATTTTTTGATAATTAAAAGTGGCAAACAGTAAAGACAAACTTGTCTTCCGTGAAAATAAGAAAACCATATAATATTGCTTAATGTTTGTGTGCACTTAAAACCATGTATGTAAATAGGTTTTGAGTTTACTATTATTGTTGGATCTAGCACTGCATTAAAGTGGTGTCACAAATCACCTTTTAGACTATATTATATATACACAAACTATTGAGATGCTTTTAAAGTACAAAATATTTTTTTGCACAATTTGCATGTACAAAAACGTAATTCAAATTAAAAAAATGACGAAACATGCGTTATTATAACATAAATCCAGATGCCTCGCAGTTGAATGCACGTTATAATCTTCATTTTTATAGTTTCAAATAATGCGCAGGAAAAAAAATTGAATTTTTCAAATTTACACAACAATCACGTCAGACAATGTACGATAAACTAGAAAAACTTGAAATCTACATTAACCAAATTAAAAATCGAAATCTTTATACCTCGCCTCTTTTTATTTCCTCTCGCATACTTAATCCCCTTCCCCCGATCAAACTGCTGGCTAATCAAATTGCTTCAGCAAACAGACACACACACATGTACTCTTGTCATTATCTAGATACAGGCGAAGCCCCGTTATACCAAAGTTCACAAACTGCACAAGACATTTCCTATTGCAACGACACAAAATAAAATGGAATGACCCAACCAGAAATTTTGTTATATATCAAATCGATCTGAATTTTCTTTGTGTTTTATATTTGTAACATTAAAAACGCATAACCCATGCTTATATATATAGATACAAGCTATATAACACATCTGAAAAGCAAATAAATCCATCTCTCACGATATCGCCATCAAGTCTTTATTCCAAGTATATAATTTCTCTAATGTTCCTTAATGGTGTCATAGCAGTTTTGATTAGCAAAATTTAAAATTAAAATTAGCAGCAGCTTGCTAACAAAATTGCAAATTTAAAACTTCTCCATCTGCCAAATACATTCAAAAGTCTAAGTCGACACATTTGAAAATATTGAATATTCACAAAGTTAAAAATTAATATCATACCATGACCGCACAATGCAGTAGCATACAAGTGTCACAATATAATTTTTCCGTTTGATGCGCCGTAAACACCATCATGTTCCTCGTGTTTTTCCGCTTTAGATGCATATAGAAACTTTGTCCAATTATTTAAATTTTATTTTTCAATCGTGAACAGCTATAATAGAGGGCCAATGGCCAATGGGAGTTTATATATAGTATATGAATTACACAAGACCCGAATAACTTACTGTAAATCATGCTTAACGTGCAAGTGGATACTGTGCAGTAACATCAAGGCTGTATAAAATAGAACAGGAAATCAAACCGCCATCTTGATTTACCCGCGTCTTCAGCCACAAGATGGAACTTTCCTTGATAATATACAGAGTGGCTCAAAAAATATAAGATCATCTCGTAACAAAAGGATTTATTTATAATAATAACGTCAGAGCTAAATAGGTAAGTAAGTAGATCAATAAACTATATAAAAATTAAACTACATTGTACGAGATAGTCTCACTTTTTTGGGGCCACCCTGTACATACCGTATTTCATCGAAAAGAAGCCGCCCTCGCACTGCAGCTCTTAATAAAAGCTGCCCTCGAATATAAGCCGTGGCAAAATATCGCACTAGCTGCGTTCATATTTGTTTAGATATCTTAACTTATTCGACTTAACTGTCTGAATGTGACGTTTTTGCCCATATATGGTCAAAAACCAGGGTTGGCAGAAATCATGATTTTTTTAGAAAAAAATCAAAAATCATGATTTTTTTTTTATTTTTGAAAAAAAAAATGTAATAATGTAATAGATAATAATTTTAATTACATAATAGAGACTTTGCGATTTTTCGTACAAAAAATTAAAATACGAAATTATAAAAAAAACGAAATTTTAATATGATTTCGTTTTAATTTTTTCGTTTTATTAATTTCGTAACGAAATACAAAAAAGATTTCGTATATTATTTTGTAAATACGACTTAATTTGCGCATGCACATTGAATGAAATAACAACAATATTCATCAAATTTCGACGCCATTTTCCCTTCGCTTCAGCTGCAATTTTGGCAAATTTGTGGCAATTTGATTATCTCAGGTTTGTTTATTAATCAGTCAAACACCTTAACCAAAACCACGAGCCAAATTCTTAAGCTTAATTTGTGATAAGGTGCTTGATTATGCTAGAAATGTCTGCCGCCGATTAAATGTCGTATATAATACGTTTCGTGACAAATCGCAATCTGTTATATGAAATTCAATTACAAAATTTAAAAAAAACAAAATAATTAAAAATATTTCGTTTTTTTTAATTTCGTAATTTTTTGTAAGAGAAAATATTATATTATATTAAATTAACAATGATGCCCTGTAGAAACACTGTAGAAATGAAAAGCATAAGGAGAGAGGAGAGAAAAATTGGAAAACCCATCCTGTATCAGATGTTCCCCCTATCACTCTTGTGCTACTGGTATTATTAATTAAATAATTATAAAATTTATAGAGATTAATCTTTGCAATGTTGTATTTTTACATTTTAAAGAGATTTTCTGAGGAATTTTGTAATTTGATTTTAATCATGATCATCTATATAGTTTCCCAGTCTGTCTTTCTTTCTGTCCCGTAACGCTAACGTGATTGGCTATTGGCCTGTACGTCATATGACAACGAATACAAATGGCGCGCAAATTGTATTTTCGATCTAAAAATCGTGTTTGGGCATATGACGTCATATGCGAATGGCGCCCAAATTGCACGTTCCATCCAACAGTAGTGTGTTTGATGGAAAATGCAATTTGGGCTCCATTTTCGCATATATGACGTCATATGCCCAAACACGATTTTTAGATCGAAAATACAATCGAAAATGACAATCCATCTCACAGTGTGTTTTGAGAAAATTTATTTATTGTGTGATGGGCGTTATTATAATTGCAAAAATACAATTTGGGCGCCATTTTGCATCATATGACCAATCACGTTAGCGTTACGAGACAGACAGAGACAGAGACTGGGAAACTATACATATTGTGATGATTTTTTTTTAGATTTTATGTTATTTTATTGTATTTATAATGATTTATTTTTCTAGCACCGTGGATTTTCCACGGGATGCTTCTAGTTTTTAAATAGTTTTGATTTAAATCAACCAACCCTGTCAAAAACGTCACTGTAAGACAGTTACGTAAATAAGTTAAGTTATCTATAAATGAATTTGAATGCGCCTACTGTTGAATGAAGCCACAGCTTCTATTCGAAAAAATATATAGTACTTTTAAGTACTTTTAATTCTACATTGAAAATTTTGCAAATATTTTAAATGATGTTCGGCTTTTAATTACGTATAATTACGTATAAACAAGGAAATGTCTTTTAAAGGTTTTCAACGTTATTTATTTTTAAAACATAATTGATTTTCCTCTTTCCCACGTCACCTAACTCTAAATTTATACTCTCTTTCTTTTTTAAAACAGCACCCGGTGTTTGCGTAACTCGCCACAAGACTGCTGTGGCGCACCAGATGACCATCTGGTTGTATACTTGCCTTGCCAATGGACAAATTATTATTCTACCAATCAGGAAGCAGATTGAGAGACGTGTGACGTCACCCGCCATCGCCTCGAGACAAAAGAGTCAACAATGACGCTCAACAATCCATCCAGCTTGGAAATATGGAATAAAGTAACACGTGAGAATCACATCATTTAAATAAAAATGGTAGAATGCAACATGGAGGGAAAAAAGAAACAAAAAAAAAAAAAAATAACAAAAATCATCGTTTGTGACCGTTGTATTGTTGCCTCTCTTATCTATCATCCCTCTCCCTGCCTTTGTTGCTCGCTTCTAAAACCCACAAAAAATAAATTAGTAATATGAGGAGGAAGTGACGTCATGCAAAAACTAAATCCTAATCACCATCTTAGGCTACCTGTTTACTACAATGATTGTTTACTACAATTCCTACTAAATATTAATCAGAGTAGATCCTTTACGAATCGATTGTTGGCCGCGGGAAAATTACAAAATAAGACTTTAGAGTTCCATAAATAATGTTAACGCATTGTTGCTGAAGTTCTGCCAGCTAACAATGCAGTTAAGGTAGAAATAACAGGGTTTTTTTAAAAATTTCTTTTTTGATTCAAAAAATAAAAATAAAAATAAAATCATTCGAGGGTTGTTGAAAGAATGCAAGAACGAGAGAAAAAAAAGTGTTATTTTATAGTGGCAAATTGTTGTCCCATTGTTTTCAAGGCGTAAATGCGCCACCTATTGGCAAACATTACCAAAATAAAAAATAAAAATTTTAAAAAAAAATTAGGCCTTCTAGGAAAAGAAAAAAAATGCCTTAAAAAGGAAGTTAAGCCTTGGAAGAAAAAAATAACTTAAAATAATGGAAAAAAAATTAAAAAGATGAGGAAAGAAAGAGAGGTTGTTAGTTCATCCTTTTTCACTAAATGCAGAACTAAATAATGGAAATTCCCAGTGTAAAGCAGTTCCAGGAAATGCTGTGCCATGCTCTGGTGCTCAAGTTCTAGAAGACCTTTCTAAAATTTGCTAGAATTCTAGAAATAACGTGTTCTAGCACTAGCACCAGCATGGTGCCGTGATACTTCTCCTTTAGTATTATTATACTTCCAACTACAGTGAAACAGTAAAGGTGTACAGCTTCTGTTAGTGCGCTGTACAGCGTACGGGTATTGGCAAAACGTCTGCAATCGCATATCCAAATGAACTGGTTGAACCAAACGTGCATTCCTATGTAATTGCATGAGTCACAAGCCTTTAGAGTGCATTGCCACAAAAAAAATGGTCTTTTTTTGGAAAAATGGTCACCTTAAGACAGGTTTCACTGTACCCAAAAATCATAGATTTGTGTGGACATAAAAATAGTAGTTTTTTTCAATAATTATCAACTTCTAGCGGGTTTTACGTATCACAATTTAAAAAAATTTTTAAATTTAAAATTTAAGATGCGAAGGGAAAATTCTTTTTAAAATTTATCCTACAGACCTTTTTGCTCCTAAGGAATTTGTAATGCTTCATTAATGGCTTTGTTAGAAAGCAAACATATCTCTAAACTCTTTAGATGCCTAACAAAAGTGGACTTTAGTCCACAGCATCTCCATATTAGACCAATGGAGATTGAAAAAAAAAGCTATTGCACTTTTCTACTTACATGTACTTCATTTTACTTCTGCACTTAGTTTCTTAGGACGGAACGACTTCTTCATTAAAATCAAAGTAATAAACCTAAAATGATAAATAAAAAAAAAAGGGTTTAACGGAAGTTATTATTATAGCTGTTTGTAAATACGAAAACTGTGATATGCTGAGACAACAACAACAACAACAACAACAACAACAACAACACAAAAAAACGATTGTTGGATTATTTTTTTATTGTTTGTAAAGTGTCTTCATTATTCGGATGTTCAGAAAAGGTGGTTGACAACAATAGGATATGAAGGGTTAAAAAAAAGTGAAGTGCAATGAATATCTCATCTTATATCTCTTTTTAATATCCTATTTTAAAAAAATATTAAAGAAATGAGATATTACTAACATGAAAAAAAAAAAAA